>PITA01008089.1:0-87053 GCA_004023965.1 Spilogale gracilis | reverse complement strand
ATGTTCAGCGTCACTAGCTATCAGGGAAATTCAAATCAAAACCACTCTAAGATACCACCTTACACCAGTCAGAATGGCCAAAATTAACAAGACAGAAAACAACAAGTGTTGGAGAGGCTGCGGAGAAAGGGGAACCCTCTTACACTGTTGGTGGGAATGTAAACTGGTGCAGCCACTTTGGAAAACAGTGTGGAGATTCTTTAAAAAATAGATAGAGCTACCCTATGACCCTGCAATTGCACTAGTGGGCATTTACCCCAAAGATACGGATGTAGTGAAAAGAAGGGCCATATGCACCCCAATGTTCATCGCAGCAATGGCCACAATCGCCAAACTGTGGAAAGAGCCAAGGTGCCCATCAACAGATGAATGGATAAAGAAGATGTGGTACCTATATACAATGGAATACTATGCCTCCGTCAGAAAGGATGAATACCCAACTTTTGTAGCAACATGGACTGGACTGGAAGAGATTATGCTGAATGAAATAAGCCAAGAAGAGAAAGTCAAGTATCACATGGTCTCACTTACTTGCGGTGCATGAGGGGCAAACTGGAGGACAGTGGCAGAAGGAAAGCAAATGGGAACTAGGGTAATCTAGGGAGGGAAACAAAACAACAGAGACTTTGAACACAGAAACAAACTGAGGGACTTGGAGGGAGGGGGTGGAGGGATGGGAGAGCCTGGTGGTGGGTACTGGGGACACCTAAAGCGTGGAGCACTGGATGTGGGGAATGGGGAATGAATCTTGAAACACTGGAAAAAAAATTTTAGTAACAATAAAAAAATATATATATATATAAAAAAATTTTGAGACGACATCATAAATGGGAGATAATCCTCAAAATAAATGTAATCTAAAAAAAAAAATCTTATTAAATTCTAGCTAGAGTCCAGATGGCCCCTCTGTGTCTGTTAGAGGTCATGTCGGTCCCATGTTAAGGATATGCTAGCACTGAGGCTTTTTTTTTTTTTTTTTTTTTTTTAAATCAGAAGGGCGGGCTAGAAGAGACTGAAAATGGAATAACTTTCAGTAGGATTGAAAGCTGTTTGTGACTTTGAACATAGACTAGGGGTCATCTTCTGGGCCACTGAGATATCTTCCCCATCTTTAAACCATGGAATGTTAAGGCATCTCGACAATGCAACTGAAGTTCAGTTCTCTTGACCACTCTGATAGATGGTCAGGCATGGCCACATCAGGACTCTTCGGGAAAGAGGGATGCAACGGAGTCAACAAAGTTGAACATCATGTATCTGCTGAAGCTGTTGTCGTTGCCCAGAATAACCTTGTCCTTAAAATCCCATCACCATCTTTTGATCCCACTGCAACTCCTAATTTTGTAATGTCAACCCAAGACCCCATCCTGGGAAGAATTACTCTCTCCCTCAGATATTCTGAGAGCACTATGATAGAACCTGTAGCCCTGCCCAGTCCTTATAACAGACTGACTTGTATTATACTACATATGTATAAATCTGTCTGTCCTGTAAGGTGGTGAGTCCCCAGAAGGCACAGATTTTTGGCTTCTCCATCTTTCTAGCTAGCATAAGACCTACAACAGTGCCTGGAATATAGCATATGCTCAACAAACACTTATTGGCTAAGTTGAAAATGAAGGCAGAGAATCAGATCTGAAAAAAGTTATGGATTCACTTTCCTAATCCTTGATATTATTTCCCTTTCAAAACTTTATATAAGCACCTGTCTGAACAGAGCCATCAACCCATAAGAAATAGTTTAAGCTTTCTGCTCTTTATGTTGTTTTACAAAACTAATAACAATGAAATATATTAATGTACTTAATAACAACGCCCAAGTTTATATGCAGCCACTTGCTTCTTTAAGAAGTGGTATTAAATTGTTTCTCTCCTGGCATCCCCACCCTTTGAACAATTTGGCATTTTACTACCAGTTAGTTCCAGATTCTGAAAAACATGTCAATTATGGTGAATCTTCTTCCCACTGTATTCCATTATAGAGCTATAAAAAAGTCAATAGCCAAGGCAGCTTGAGCATTACCTCAGGGAATTAATCTTTACCCCACAGACCACCCGGTAGCACGCTCAATGCCCAGGAAGGAGCGGAATGTCAACATTGACACCTGTCAGTACTTCAGTCAGAAATCCTGTTAACACTACCCTCCCCAAAATCATTTCGGGCAGATAAAGTGGAATGACTGCAGATACATTTTTTAATCTCTTTTCACAGCTATATAGAAATGGAATGCTCTTCCAGGAACCATCAGAGACTTCTTTCAGTCAAATGTGAATAAAGACTTTTTCGTTCATATTTTTGCAAATTTTGTAACTTAGGTGAGCACTTTTCTTTAAAGAACCAAGTGCCTGTGAAAACGGTGTCAGCTGTCCAACAGTTTCACTGTCGCATGGAGAGTAGGAGAGGGATGTGCTGGGGTGCTGAGCATTTTCATGGCCATTTAACTTATGTGATGTAATTATCAGGAGGAGAGATGGAACACTATAGTGTGTTGAATCCCAGTCACCTGGAAGAAGCACTGCTCTTTGATGTGCTATTAACAAAGAAAAACACTGCCAATTAAATTGTGACACACCACTTATTGTGGAACACACTTTGATTTCAGAGATGTGAAAATGTGAAAAGTGTGTGCCCGAGAACCAGAGCTAATGAGACTTAAAGGGAGCCAGTGATTTACCCTCCGTTTCTTGCAATTATAAGTCTTAGTGTGCACCCAATGCTCGCCTTGACTTTGTTCTTCCTTTGGACAGTGTGCATCTTTTCCAGGATTCACAGCTAGGCAGGTTTGGGAACAACCCAAAAGCGGGCCACGTACTTCCAGGGATCTTTTTCAAAGGGGTCTCCTGGACCGAGGTACCAGGTAAAATACAGGAAGAAGTCTAGTTAAGTTTGAGTTTCAGATAAGCAAATGATACTTATTAGTAAGAGTATGTCTCCTATACAGGACACTCATTTCATTTGTTTTAGTATTTTTATTCGTTGATTCTGGTGGTCGTGCTCCTAAGGTAATTTGACTGCATTTGACCATTACCACGTGCTTTTACTCTAGGACCTTGACCTTTACCTCTGAGGAGCCTGCTTTAATACCTTTTTTACTCCCTACAACCACCCTGAGAGTTAGGGATTGTTGTAAGTCATTTTAGATCTGAAGGAGCTAAATTTCTTCCTCAGACTTGAAGGTGTCAGCAGATTCGTTGGTATGGCCCTGAATTTTGACCACAGCTCTTAATCCTTTTACAGGGTATTTGAGGTCCAAAAGACATATCACTGGGGAACCATGAAGATAGGAAAGGCACTTCTACTCCTGGCCAGAACAGCTCTGTGTTGGTCATGGTCACTGTCATGGGCACAGTGTATCTAGCCTACAGATAGCTGTTTGCTGTTGCTGTGACTATACTATGAGCCAAGCACATGACTACTCACAACTCTTACTGTTCCCTTTTGACAGAGGGGGAAACTGAGGCACAAAGAGATTAAGGAGCTTTCTCTTCTCATTGTCAAAGTCTGGCCTTAACCTTATCTTGGAGAGAAGTTGCTGGGTGTTCCTTAGAGAACTCCCTCTCTCCCATCACTCTTTATTATAGCACTCTGTTTCTTTTTCAAACTCAGTTGACTCTTAAAAGCATTTCAGACTAGGCCATGCCTTCCCAGCAGCAGCCCTCCCATTTGGAAAAACTCTCATTCATAATTAACTATTTGGTGTCTACCCTTCCTATCTGGGTGCCCCCTGAGGATAGGGGGTCTGTCTGTTTCAGTGTTCTAATGCCAAGGCCAGCCCCCCTAGCATTGCAGAGACAGAATAAATACATCGTGCATTAAGAAGTAGTCACTGCTTTTCTCTGTGGGCAACCCAAATTATCTGGAGGGTTCATCTGAAGTGAACCCCCCCATTAAAGCTTCCTCAAGGTATGTAGTACCTTCTAGCTGAACAGCAATTGAAGGTCATGAGAGTTGTTCCCTGCTAGCCTGCAACAGCTTGCAGCCACTAGGTTCTTGGGTGGCCTCAGGGAATCAGAAATTTACTCCAAACTACCTCTTGTTTAATTTCCAGGTCACCTGGGCAGCTCATCTGAGACACAAGGCCTGTTCACCAGGATGATTCCTGGGCTCCCTGCTAGACTGAGAATTCATTCAAAGGCTCCTGAACTAGATGAGCATCTTAGTGTTGCTGGGACAAGCCCCATGCCCCAGACACTCTTTAATAGAAGGAGAATAGAAGCAAAGCAGTTCTGGAGCAGGTTTTCCCACGAAGAGCCTCTACTCTGGGTAGGGTGACAAGCAATGGGCTCAAAGGCAAATGTGTTATTTCTCTACGTACACGGGTTGGATCTAGCCACATAGACATTTCTCCCAAATGCGGTGCTTTGCAACAGTAAGTGCACCTTAGAATTAGCTGAGAGGTTTGACAAAATCCCCAAACTCAGGCCATGTCCAGACACATGAAATCAGATCCCTTGGGTGGACCCAGGCCACAGCAGTTTTTTGAGTTCTCCAGGTGATGCCAGTGGGCAGCCAGCACTGAACACGGCTGCTCAAAGAAAGCCACATGCTTTCATCTGGGAGTTTTAGGAAGGAAGCCTCTAAGTTTTAAAAGCCATATACAACAGAGCTTTGCAAATACGATTAGTTCTTATTTTATTTATTCCCTACCTCACATAAACAACTTCGAAGTGTCGGCACAACGTTGCCATCTGTAAGGCATATGACAATAACAGACGGTCGCCTAATAACCAAGGAGGCATTAGCGCTCACAGGCTCTAAATTATTCGGATTCATCTGGTATGATCTGTGGTGATGAGGCCACTTAATGCTTGATTTCTGTGTCTTTTCAATGGCAGCACAGAAGTGGGAAGGCCATATTTTCCGGCCTGTAGATACCGTTCTTTGTCATCCTATTGGATTGTTACAAGATGGATTTATAACAGACCTAAAGCTAGTATCAAAATGAAAATGAGTTCTTGAGTAGAAAAATAGCGATCCCGTTTGTCTCGCCTGTAGCAATTGCGTCATATCTGCCTGCGCAAGGAAGGAAATGACTTCTTAATGTGGTTTTCTTCCACTGAGGAGAATTAAATCTATGTGGCAAAATGTAAAACTAGAGTGCTGGCAGCCATATTCTGAACAGAAGATCCATGACCCTCATCAACAGATCTGTGGCCCAGTTATATGCTAATGAACTTCATTTAGGCTCAAACTTCCCCCAAGTGAAAATACAGCTCAGCCAAGGAGCTAGGCTATCATTCTTTCACTCTTTGGCCTTGTGTGTCAGTTTGCTCTGAACAGTTGGGGAAATTTCTCCACCTGCTGCAAGGGGCCACATGGTTGGGGATGGGGAGGGGGGTTGCGGTGCATCTGGGTGAGATTTACAGTGATTTGGGCCTGAGAGGAAATTGTACTATGGTAGTAGTGCAGAGACTGTTTGCTGTGGCAGCAAGATACTTTTCAAAGGATCTGCGGTTTTGGGGGGAATGCACCTGGCCGGTGGAGCTGGCCACTCTTTGGTGGCCTTGCAGTTCCTCTAGGATAGATAAAATGGCAAAAACTAGTGCGAACAACTCTGCCACTGCCTAGCTGGGTGGTAAGTTCCCCAAGCAAAGGAACTTCCTCAGATCTCAATTTCTTCCTTGGTAAGATGGAGCTAAGTAGTCCCTGCCTTATGTATAGATTTTGGTAGGAATTAAATGAAGTGATACACATCCAAGAAACTTCCAGTTCGTATCATAAATAGCAGCCGTCATTGGTGCTGTTAAATCATTTACCTCAATCTCTTCAAATGACTTACAAAATACCATACCGCGCATCCTAGGAATTTATACCTTTAGCATTTACAATGGATAAAGCCCCACACAGGAATAACAAATCTAGTTAATAAAACTGAATTGCAATAGGAGATTAAGGGGGGAAATTGAGCTCTTCTAATGAAAAGTTCGGAGAACATCCTCTCTCTGATAGAACTGAAGTTTTATTTACTCTGTAAATCTGACACATATACAAGATGTTTTAAAAAATAAATGTGGGTGTTTGAAGATTTTTAAAATGTTTTATTGAGGTAGATCTATTGTTAATTATTTTTATGTTTTCTTTTTTTTTTCTTTTTACTGATTGCCTCCTTAAGCCTCATTTATTTATTTGTTTGTTTGTTTGTTTGTTTATTTATTTGACAGAGAGAAACACAGCCAGAGAGGGAACACAAGCAGGGGGAGTGAGAGAGGGAGAAGCAGGCTTCCTGCCGAGCAGGCAGCCCGATGCGGGACTCGATCCCGGGTCTCAGGGATCATGACCTGAGCCGAAGGCAGTTGCCCAACTGACTGAGCCACCCAGGCGCCCCTCCTTAAGCCTCTTTTAATGGATATGCTCTTATTTCTCACTCAGTACTCATGGCTGCTGTATTATTATCACAGATTTGCTTGGGCTCTTTTGGATCACTCAACAAAATGGCTCAGAGCTTGTATAAGAGAGACTAAGCCAAAGAGACTAGTGGGTAAACTGCAGGCCAGCTTGGGGGAATGGTCATGGGTAGGGGGCCAACTCCCTGCCTTTGGTCCTGTAAGTAAAATAAATGAATGATGCCAGCAGAGCCTAAGATTAGAGAGTTGTGGGGACTATGGAACATGAGAGGTTGCTCAGCTCTGAGACCCCTCACTCACAGCCTCTGCAGATAAGATAAGGCATGGAATGGACTACAGGGTAGGCTAATCTGGTTATTTTATCACAAAAGCTGGAAGTGTGGATTCTTACAAGACACTTCCCCATTTTCAAATCTGGGCAACTAGTGCAATGAGAAGACACACAAGCTTTCAGCCTCTGATTTGCAAATTGTGTTCAGCCCACAACACTAGTTCTGAGATCCCAAGGACCCATTCATGAGCCCGTTCCATTGTTTTCTCCAAAGCTCCAGAAACATGACAAGGAAGAGGAGGACTCCCCAACCTCGTGGAGGTCCGAGGAGGAGATGGCAGCAGAAGCCGCTACCCTGCGAGCCTACTTTCAATGACTATGCAGGTAAACAACGGGCATTTCCTCATCACTCACACCCTCCCTCCATGGGGCCCCAGACGGAGGCTCCCTGCCCAGGATGGGGACACAGACAAGCAGACACAGGGGGGTTCAAAGACATGAAAGCCAGAGTAGAGAAAACCCTGACCCTGCAGGCATGGATTCCTACCTCTGGGTTTCCTTTGCATCCCTGCCTCCCTGTCACCTTCTACGGGGTACTCTCGGGTCTGCTGGCTTCCTTCCAGTCCACCCCTGCCCTCCTCCAACCCAGCCTCACCAACCAGGCCAAGAGAGTTTGCATTGCAAACCTGATCATTTAAAAAGCCAAAATCCTTCGAGAACTCAAGGCTCAGATTCCCACCTTGGGCTTCAGGGTGCTGCCAACTTAGAACCTCCTGATTGGATCAGTTTTTCTTCCACTTAGGTCTCTTCTCAGTTAAATGGCTTTGTTTTTTTAAAAAAAGATTTATTTATTTACTTTAGAGAGAGGAGAGGGGAGGGGAAGAGAGAATCTCAAGCAGACTGCACAACTGAGCCTGACGTGAGACTTGATCTCACCACCCTGAGATTGTGACCTGAGCCAAAATCAAGAGTCAGAAGCTCAACTGACTGAGCCATCCAGACACCCCTGGTTTTGTGTTTCCCTTTAGTTCTGGCTCCTGGGAAACTCAAGGCCACAGGAAAAGGTCAGACATAATAGAATTATTTCTTTTCATTAGTGAATATTTAACTGTTGGGAGATCGCAAATTTAAGATTCTGGGAGAAAGCTATAGTCAGTCTCCTTCTTCAAAATATCTATATATATATATATAGATATATATATAGATATATATATATACCAAATTTTTATGCAATGTCCAGGACATCACAGATATTCTGAAATATACTAATAAATGGGGTTGCTGTGAAATATTGGGGCATTCCTAGGCTTAAAAAAATACAATGTATCCCGCATTTTATCTGTCAGCCCTGTTAATAAACCTCCTTTCTTAGACCTCTGATAAAGCATCTCTCCCCTGAATAGTTTCTTTTTCCTTTTTGGAATAGGCTCCTCATGCAGTCTAGTGTTTATATTATAAGCTGCTGACATAGATCAGATACAAATTAAAAACACAATTTGTGAATATTGCTACCAATATTATAAAAATTTGTATCCACCACTTTTAGTGATCGTGATTTGTAGGTAGAAAACACATTCATCGTATTCTGTTTTCACTTTGAAATAGATGTCTCTTTTAGATAGTTTTTAATATATGTGCATTTCTTGGGCATTCTCTCCCCACCCTCCTTTTTAAAGTATCCTAATTACTTAAAGATCCAGTATCAACTACCTTTCCCCCATTGTTGTCCAAGGATGTCATAGTATTCAGGCACTTGCATTCTAGAATGCTTATTTCATTGGAGAATGAAATTGGAAGATGTCATTGGTTTGTAATCTCTGCATACAGTTGCCTAAAGGAATTCAGTGTGCTGCTAGAGAAGGCTCTTTGATCATTTATTCTGAAACTTCTTCACTGTTCACCTTCTCATTTCTTCCTCTCTGCCTCCCTCCTTCCTTCCTCCAGATCAAGCTAGTCTGTCTAAGAGCAAAGACCCATAGGCATAGCTTCAGTCCTCTTTCTACTCTCATGAAAACCAGTGTGTCATTTTGGGATGTCCCATTCCAATGGAGTCACTGTTCTTCAGAGTCAACTTACTTGGCTCCCTGATACCCTACCCCGGGTTTCTTACCTAATGGGTACTTTGAGATAGAGGCGAGAAAGCTCTAGGCTTTTCCCGAGGCTTGCTGAATTGTAGGATTCTGTGTTAGGATGCATTTTCTAGACATTTTAAGAGGATTTAAACTTAGTACCCAAGTTTCCTGAATGCTTTGTCAGTTTTTGCTTCTGTGCTGCCTTGAGGCCCAACATCTCCTGTCTTCCAGGTGAATCAACCTGCCTTGTAAATCTTGCCAGAAAGACAGTCATCCGAACTTGCTGTACAAACTATTGCCACAGTGCCTGTGGGTTTTTAAATTATTAACATAAAGACGTGTCTTTACAGGCCTTTGGTTACAGACCAAACAAATCACCTTTGGTGTTCTCAGCAGTCAGATGTGGGAGAAAAGGAGGGATGATGTGAGTTGCCAAATAACACAGCTAGTACCTCAGAGGCTAGAGACTTAAAAACATAGGTTCTAGGATTTCACCAAGAGCATCTTCATCTCCTGTCGAATAAAGGGACTACTACAGGGGTGCCTGGGTGGCGCAATCAGTTAAGTGTCTGAAGCTTGGCTTCGGCTCAGGTCCCGATCTCAGGCTTGTGAGAGCTGAGATCGGCATAGAGCCTGCTTGGAACTCTCTGTCCCTCTCTCTCAGCCCCTGCCCCCACCCCTCTCTAAAACTCAGTCAGTCAATCAGTCTTTAAAAGGACTATATATACTTCCCTTTAGAGACAAAGGGGAATGGGAACATTCATTACTGGAAACATGATCATTAAGTTGGTCCTCCTGGTTCTTCGACACCACACTCTCCTTCCTTTTCAAAATTTGTCTACACACCAAATGTTTATACAGTGGTTGTTTATTTTTTTTTAAGATTGTATTTATTTATCTGACAGAGAGAGACACAGCTAGAGAGGGAACACAGCAGGGGGAGTGAGAGAGGGAGAAGCAGAAGGCAGACGCCCCACGACTTAGCCACCCAGGCACCCCTGCTTATACCATGTTAAGGGATTTACAATACTTCTAAAAATCCGTCAAATAAATACAGCTGTCCTGGGACACCTGGGTGGCTTAGTTAAGTGTCTGCCTTTGGCTCAGGTCATGATCCCAGAGTCCAGGAATTGGGCCCTACTTTGGGCTCCCCAGGCAGCAAGAGCCTGCTTCTCCCTCTGGCCCTCACCCTACTCGGGATCTCTCTCTCTAATAAATAAATAAGTAAATAAATAGGGCTGTCATACAATGTTTGAATATACCTGGACCTGAAGAATTACTCTTTATCTAAACTTCAGATAAGTTTGGCCTCCCCAGCGCGCCCCCAGCACCTCCCAGCACCTCCCCATTTATACCCTCAGCAGCAAGTCAGTCTCAGGCAGAGCAGTGCCGAGATGCTCATGTCGCTCACTCAGCAGGACTGCACGATTTGCAACATGCACAAGGACAGAGACGCTAGGCTGCAGCGCTGGACTTGGTAACAACACCTGGCATTACTGAATTTAGAAGACATAGGTTCTATGATCCCACCTTGCAGAGGAGGAGAAAACCGGGACTCAGTGATGCTAAGTGTTATTCAGAGGCAAACAGTTGTACGAGACAGAGCTGCGACAGAACCCAGTCACACCCACCCCGCCCCGCGCCAAGACCATTCTCTTACTGTCTGTACAGCCCGTCTTTGTTAAAAGAGGTCTAATGCCCAGCCAGCACTGCCACTACCCCAACTCCCGTTGCGCCCTTCGAATGTTCTCCTTAGCCTCTCTGTTCCCTGCTGAACTTCCTTGCCAGTCTTGTCAGTGCCACCTACTCTGGCATCTTTCTCCCTAGCCACACCGCAGCCGGCAGCAAGAACCCCAACGGGGCGGAACTTGCACCAACTAACTTTGCCCTGCTTGTTTGTTGCTCCAGACCGAGCTAATGCCTCGACTGCCTGCCCTCCTGACTCCACCCTGTGACCATGTGCCCAAGTAATATGACCTTGGACAAATACAGTGTTTCCCAAATCGCTCTCATTCCCTTTCCAGCGTGGCCTCCTTGCTTGCCTGTAGCAGCTGGCGCTGAGATTCATTGTCTCTCTTTGGGGAAAAGAGAGGCTAGCCACTGTTACAGTGGCCTCTGAGTCCAGCACCAGACTGAGACCTTCGATGTGAACTCTTTCAGAGGACTAAAGAGAGTAAGTTAAGCAAGATTCTTGTCTTTGGAAAACAGCAGTGGAGGCAAGATTCAAAGCCAGAGCAAGCTGATTCCCACGCTGCTACAAGCCCCTAAGCCTCTTACCAGGAATGTGGAGAAGATGTCACCTGGAGGGGACTAGAGTCAGCTTCCCTAGGGGTAAGAGGCCAGTCTCTTAAACCTGGCTGGAGGACAGGAGGCAGGAAGCCCCGCCTTATGGCCCACTACCCAGTCTCTAGGCTGATTGGATCTGTTTGAAATCACTGCTTCTCCTGGGAGACCAACTCACAGGGCTTGGCCTCAACCCCTTCTTTGCCATTAGCCTACCTTAAAAACCAGTGTGGGGAAGAATGTTGAAACCTATACCCAGAGATGCCCATTATGGGAAATGGTCTCTAATAGACAAAAAACCCTGGTCTGTGCTGAATGTTCGGTGTGGAACCTCTCAGTAAGCAGAAACCCCTGTTCTGTATCTTTTTTATATATAAACCTACATAATCCTGGAGCATAAGACTGCCATAGGAACACAGAGATAAACATCCCAAAACTATGCACTGTTTTCTCAGCCTCTTGAAGCCATTAGGGCATCAGCTTCTGCTTAGTTGTATAGAATTCTCTTGATCTTCCCACATAACCCTGCAGGATGTTTTGGTACTCTGACTACTCCCTGTATCCTTTCTCGAGTAGAAAATGACTTTGAATTGCAGTTTCTTAAGCAATAGTGAAAAATAGGCATCAGCAGAGTAACAGTCCAAGGGTTGCTGAATGACTCTCCCTGCACCGGGAAGATCCCTTTGGTTCCAGGAATTCAACATCTGCCTTCTCTTCCAGTGAATTTATGCCTTGGCTCTGCACATGCTGGGCTGAATTTTGGGACACCGCGACTTTGCGGTGGCTCTTTTAGTCTCTGTTCCGAATCCCATCAGAGGATGGTACGTCTGTATCCCTTATGTGTGCACCTTTTCTGGAGCATAGTAATTTTTCATGTACGTGCTTAACACTTGGGTTTGCTGCCTCCACCCACCTGTGTTGAGTTTCTTACTTAATTTTAAAGCAATGACATGTGTCCTAGTCAGGGAAGTTTTACGATCTCCCTGTCCCCTCTCTGGCTCCTCATTAGAATGGAGTGGGCCAAGTTTTTTGTAAAGTATGCAAGCATCACCCCCCCTTGGATGGAAAGTCAGAGCGGGGCAGGTTTCCACACCCTGTTGTGTCAGCAGAGCCAATCTGTAATTCATCAAACTCTCCTCTGTGCATGCCTTTATTTTATAGATAATTGGTTGCCTCTCATTTACTCATAACAGAGCCCATGCAATTTCAAAGCAACTGAGTCAGCCCGAAACAGCATTATTAGTAGTTACAGATATACTGTTGAGGCAAAATTTTGACACTGGCATTTTTGAAAAACCACCATAATTCCAGCCACTGGGCCACACTTATAATCATGGACAGTCGAGGTAGATGAGAATGGACAGCTTCGCTTATTTAGCACATGCTCTGGTCACTGAATTGTACCTCCTAAAACACACCCCACTAGCTTGGAAAAACTCTCCTCCTTCACAGAGAGGGTCTGCTCTCAGCATAGTAGCCTCTGATGAGAAAGGTGGAAGGAGCAGATTATAGTATTCTCATGTTTTCTTGGGGGAGAGGAGGATTTCAACTTCAGCTCGTTGGCCAGTTCAGTCCCAAACCCACCTGGCAACCCCCATGCGAGGGTACCGTCAGTACCAAGGACAGCGTTTGCCAACACTCATCACCAAATTGATACAATAAAAAATTTTCTTTAGCATGGAAGTACAAGAGAAGATTCTTTCGGCTAATGACACTTTAGTCTTTAGTGTATTCAAAGCTTTAAAAAAAAAATCCATCATTTTAAACACAGCTGGAAAAAGAGATTTTTGTTTGCTTTTCCCTTCCTCTGCAGTTCGTGTTTCTAAGGCACTCTGCTGCCTCTCCTTTTTTTCTGGGTAGACTACCTTTATAGAACCAGATTTCCATAGCAAGAAATTAAAGACTCTATTTATTAGATTAATATAGTCATTAATAAATCAAGTCCCTATGATCTAAATTGGGAACCAAGAAACCATAGAACTATAGCAGCTTTAGAAATAAACAAATCTAATGTCCTATTAAATGATTTATTTTACCACAACCCAGAAGGATGACCATCTAGTTATACTTGAAAAACTACCCTTTATAAAAATTTGGAGATGGTCCATACCCCAGGGTTTCAAAATGGGTTTTAGTTTGATTATTTTTAAAATATTTTATCAAGATCTAGCTTTCTCTACATATGCCCAATAGTTGAGGCAAAAGATTTCCACAGGTCATTGATGACTAAAGAATCTACTCTACAGAATCCTTCTACTGAGATTTACTTCAACTGATAGGAAAAATGACTAGTGTCCCATAGTTAATGCCAACCCTTTTGAATCTTTGATTGACATGAAATCTCAGCACAGAGTTCTTTTCAGAAAAGTGTAATCCGTTGTCAAAAATAACTTTTAGTCGCGTCTTGCAAAATGATGACGGAACGAAGCCTATCACCATCACCATCCTCGGGATCCTAATCCCCAACTCATCTCCAGAAATGGATAATGTATCACACATCAAATCTGCACACTCTTGCAGAAACTTTCCCAAGATTTTTCCCCACTCCAAGACTTTTTTTCCATCTCTCCACTTATTTCTCTTCATTCTGTATGGTGTTCTCCTTCCACTTTTTTGATTTTCCTTTGTCTCTACCAGAAAGGAAGATGGGGAAAAAGACTCTCCTAGAGGTCATGGGAGGTTAATATGAAGGAAGGAATAAAATACATATTAGTAATCTTTGACCTATCATTTTGAATAACATTTATACAATTCACTCCATTCTGTGCTTCACTTGTCCCTAAAGCCACCTCTTACATAAGAAGTTTTCCACTATTTTGACATTCCAAGGGTGTCAGTCAAGTTAAGTGCTCAACCAATGAGGACACACTAGAGAAGGCAGTTCTAAATTGTACTCCTTTTAGTGTTAATATTTTTCTGATGATCCAAAAGACACTGCAATATGGTCTACTCCTTCTAATTTATCATGACTGGTGAGCAATGGGAACTATATCTGGTTTATTAAAGTAAAATCTGGGCATCTGGGTGGCTCAGTGAGTTAAAGCCTTCAGCTTAGGTCATGATCTCAGGGTCCTGGTGGGATCGAGGCCCGCATCAGGCTCTCTGCTCGGCAGAGAGCCTACTTATTCCTCTTTCTCTGCCTGCTTGTGATCTCTCTCTCTCTGTCAAATAAACAAATAAAATCTTAAAAAAAAAACAAAACAGTAAAGTAAAATCCAAAAAAAAAAAATAAATAAATAAAGGAAGAAAGAGGGGAGAGGAACCAAAGAAAGGGCATTTAGAGAATTACAATATTCCACTGCGACCACTTATCTCAGTAGTGTCAGTAAAATTAGATCTCTAGCCCAATTCAATGTAATGTGCCCCCTCTTCTTCCTCTTTCTTCCTTTAAAGGTACATGAGGTAGAACGTGCTCTCTAGAGGATAGGAGCCATGCAGAGACGGGGAAAGAGAATGCTGGGAAGGCATCTTGGGAACTCGTCTTTACTTTCTTGTGGCCAGCTCATTTAGGAACTGGATACCTGCCACCAACTCCATGCCCTTCCCAGACCCCAGTGCACTGACCTAACTATTTTGGTTCACTATTACCATTTTGCAATTGTATCACAGGGCACATCTGGTTTCCCCTACTAGAGCCTCATGTAAATAATCTGGAATCAAGAGACTATCAGGTGGCAGATAATGTCTCTTCTAAAGAAAATGACTGCCTAGAGCTTTAAACAGGACTTTCCAGAATGTGCTTTGAAAAGAAAGGACTGGTAAGAGAAACATGGTTCTGTACAAATTATGCCACAACCCTCCCCGACTAAAAAGGAAAAAAATACATTTTTAGTCACTTGTCCTAAGTACTAGGCATATTCACCACCAAATCAAAAAATTAAAAGATCATTTTCAATCTCCTAAGACTGATAGCTGTCTCAATTGTCTGCCATTTTGTTTTTTATTCTCAGTGGAAAAGTCTTAAATAATTTAAGCAGGATCCCTATCAACATTGCCATTAAATTTACTCTGTGGACTTGGACACGTCACTCTTTTGTGCCTCACTTTTCCTTTCTCTGATTACTATGGTGGAAGGCATTTTAATTATATCCTAGGGTTCTTATGAGAATAACACAAAGTAACAGCTAGGAAATTACACTAGCAAAAACAGCTCTAAATTGCTCCTTCTAGATTTAATACTTCTCTGAGGATACAAAAGACATTTCAGTATGTTCTACTACCTCCAATTTATCATGAATAGTGAGCAATGGAGATAGTGAGTGTCCATTAGTTGTGCCAATATGTAGATTCATTATTTTCCCTATGATTTCCATTATATTTTAAAGATGACAAATTATGGAAATGTTCAGGTTAGGATAAATTGGTTTAAACAATAATTAAAGAATAAAACCTGTAGGGCAGGATATTTTCCGACCACCAAAAGAGAAAATAAAAAGAATGACTTCTGCTTCTATTACTAACAGACCAAATAATTTGAATTAAATATCCCACTGTGTTCAACTAGGAAGAATTTTACAGAATATACACAAACATCTGTTAGAGGTAACGAGGCAGCAAGGGATTACAAGGTCAAGATCCAGGAGCAGCCAGAAATCCAGAGAAAGGAAGCCACTTTTTGCGGCTGCTTCTCTAGTGGGGGCACCTGTGTCTTAAAGAGGCAGATGGGGCTAAAAATAATAAAAACTAGGTTTCCAATGGTAGAGTACTTTCTAAATCTCCATGCCTGGGTGGGAATGCAAAAATCTGGGAAAGTGATCTCTTTGGAAAAAGAATGGCCCAGATACAAGTCTGGCCTGCTACTGGCTACAGCCCAATTTCAAATCATGTGGGCAATGAGAAAACTTTGCTTTTGGAAATGTAAGATCCCAAATTGCTAGTCAGATTAGATGCCTGGCAGAAGCAAAGAAAAAGAAGGCATCCCTTGGGGGAAAAAAATACCACCCAAGATCTTAAATCATTTCTACAAATTATTTTCTTCAAATACCCAACATAGGAACGTTTGCATACATACACCCCATAGCATATGCAGAGACAAGTCAATACCTAAAATTGGAATGATAAGACACAGTCATTAAAATAACTACCTTTAACTTGTATCTAGGTAGAAAAGATTTTTAAAAATTAGCAGAGAGTTGGAACAAACAATCCTAAAATTTATATGGAATCATAAAAGACCCTGAATCGCTAAGAAATTGCTGAAGAAGAAAAACAAAGCTCGGGGCATCTCGTTACCTGACTTCAGGCTTTATTACAAAGCTGTGATTACCAAGACAGCATGGTAGTGGCACAAAAACAGAGAAATAGACCAATGGAGTAGAGAGTCCAGATATGGACCCACAAATCTATGGTCAAATCATCTTCGACAAAGCAGGAAAAAATATCCAGTGGAAAAAAGACAGTCTCTTCAATAAATGGTGCTGGGAAAATTGGACAGCTACATATAGAAGAATGAAACTAGACCATTCTCTTACACCACACCCAAAGGCAAACTCGAAATGGATGAAAGACCTCAACGTGAGGCAGGAATCCATCAAAATTCTGGAAAAGAACATAGGCAGTAACCTCTTTGACATCGGCCACAGCAACTTCTTTCAAGACAGGTCTCTAGGGGCGCCTGGGTGGCTCAGTTGGTTGGATGACTGCCTTCGGCACAGGTTATGATCCCGGAGACCGGGGATTGAGTCCCACATCGGGCTCCCTGCTCGGCGGGAAGCCTGCTTCTCCCTCTCTCGCTCCCCCTGCTTGTGTTCCCTCTCTGGCTGTGTTTCTCTCTGTCAAATAAATAAAATCTTTAAAAAAAAAAAAAAAAAAGACAGGTCTCCAAAGGTAAAGGAGACAAAAACTAAAATGAACTTTTGGGACTTTGTTGAACTTTTATTCAACAAAATAAAAACCTTCTGTATAGCAATGGAAACAGTCAACAAAACAAAGAGGCAACCCACAGAATGGGAGAGGATATTTGCAAATGACACTGCAGACAAAGGGCTGATATCCAGGATCTATAAAGAACTACTCAAACTCAACATCCAAAAAGAAGATGAACACATCAAAAAAATGGGCAAGAGACATGAAGAGGCACTTCTCCATAGAAGATATACAAACGGCTAACAGACACATGAAAAAATGTTCATCGTCATTAGCTATCAGGGAAATTCAAATCAAAACCACACTGAGATACCACCTTATACCAGTCAGAATGGCCAAAATTAACAAGACAGGAAGCAAGTGTTGGAGAGGCTGCAGAGAAAGGGGAACCCTCTTATAATGTTGGTTGGAATGCAAGTTGGTGCAGTCGCTTTGGAGAACAGTGTGGAGATTCCTTAAAATATTAAAAATAGATCTACCCTATGACCCTGCAATTGCACTACTAGGCATTTACCCCAAAGATACAGATGTAGTGAAAAGAAGGACCAGATGTACCCCAATGTTTATAGCAGCAATGGCCACAATCGCCAAACTGTGGAAAGAGCCAAGGTGCCCTTCAACAGATGAATGGATAAAGAAGTGGTACATATATACAATGGAATACTATGCCTCCATCAGAAAGGATGAATACCCAACTTTTGTAACAACACAGACTGGACTGGAAGAGATTATGCTGAGTGAAATAAGCCAAGTAGAAAAAGTCAAGCATCACATGGTTTCACTTACTTGTGGTGCATAGGGGTAATATAGAGGACAGTAGGAGAAGGAAAGTAAATGGGATGTAGGGTAATTCAGGGAGAGAGAAATGAAACATGAGAGACTTTGGACACAGAAACAAACTGAGCAACCTGGAGGGAGAGGGTGGGGGAATGGGAGAGCCTGGTGGTGGGACTGAGGGCATGTATTACATGGAGCACTGGGTATGGGGCATGGGCAATGAATCTTGGAACACTGAAAAAATAGGGGCGCCTGGGTGGCTCAGCTGGTTAAGTGACTGCCTTCGGCTCAGGTCCTGATCCCGGAGACCCAGGATCGAGCCCCACATCAGGATCCGTGTTTGGCAGGAAGCCTGCTTCTCCCTTTCTCACTGCCCTTGCTTGTGTTCCCTCTCTGGCTGTGTTTCTCTCTGTCAAATAAATAAAATCTTTAAAAATAAAATTAAAAAAATAAAATAAAATAAATTTAAAGTAAAAAAAAAAATTAGCAGACAGCTGGAATCTATAAGGAAATGAGATGATGTGAAAAAGAACCAAACAGAAATTCTAGAGCAGAAAAATACAGTAATCCCAGGAATGAATTTAGGAGCAAAGGTGGAGTTGCTAAACCCTTAAAGATGAGCCATATGAAAATTTTCAAAATGTCCTAGAAAGAGATGAAGGAAGAGTGGGGAAAAGTATAAGAGAGGTTGGAAAACATAATGAGAAAGCCTAAGAAGTAGTCACAATTATGAAATAGTTCCAGTGGACTCCCTATTTAAAGAGATAATGGCTGTGCAGTTTTCAACAGGGGCAAAAGTCACCAACCCAAATGTAAGAACACTCCGATCCCAGAGCAGAGGGTGTAGCATCCACACCTGAGGGTCCATGGTACAACTGCAGAAAGGCAAACAGGAGTCTCAGGTTTAATAGTGCGGATGGCAGTGGGGAAACCTCACAAAGGAATAATAGACCAAGAGACAAAAGAAAACAACAACAACAACCCCAGAAAATCACAAGACCATAGAATGACATCTTTATTTATCTATTTATTAGAATGAGAGAGAGAGAGAGAGAGAATGTGCATATTGGGGAGAGAAGCAGAGGGAGAGGGAAAGAGTCCCAAGCAGACTTAGGGTTCAATCCAATGATCCTGAGACCAGGACCTGAGCTGAAACCAAGAGTCAGATGCTTAACCAACTACAGCACCCAGGTGCCCCAAGGAATGGCATCTTTAAAACTAAAAGAAAATGACTGCCACCCTAGATCTTCATACCCAACTAACATATTCTTTTAAAATGAAAGTGAAACAAACACATGTTCTGATAAGTCTGAGAGAATTCATCACTAGCAGACTCATCCAAAAGGAATTCTAAAGAAAAAGCAATCAAGGGAAATTAGAAATAATTCTGAACTGAAGGAAGAAAACCTAAAACTTGTGGATATAACTAAATGTGATTAAAGAGATGGGGCGCCTGGGTGGCTCAGCTGGTTAAGCAACTGCCTTCGGCTCAGGTCATGATCCCAGAGATCCGTGATCGAGTCCCACGTCGGGCTCCCTGCTCGGCGGGAAGCCTGCTTCTCCCTCTCTCACTCCCCCTGCTTGTGTTCTGTCTCTGGCTGTGTTTCTCTCTGTCAAATAAATAAAATCTTAAAAAAAATAAATAAATAAAAATAAATAAATGTGATTAAATAGTACCTTACTTGTAGTTATGACTTCTATGCATTTATTGAAAGAAAATAAAAACTGACAGTACTATGCTAAACCTCTATCTGAATACTGCAGTCATTCAAAAGGAAAAGAGCATATAAAGAATAATTTCAGACCAATAATTAGAAAATTGGGGTGAAATTTGAAATTTCTAGAGAAATACATTTTACCTAAACTGTCACAAAGTAAAAAAAATAATAATAATAATTGGGGCACCTGGGTGGCTCAGTCATTAAACGGCTGCCTTCAGCTTAGGTCATGATTCTGGAGTCCCAGGTTCAAGCCCCGCCTCAGGCTCCCTGCTCGGCGGGAAAGCCTGCTTCTCCCTCTCTCACTCCCCCTACTTGTGTTCCCTCTCTAGCTGTGTTTTGCTTTGTCAAATAAATAAATAAATAAATAAATAAATAAATAAATAAATAAATAAATAAATATAATTTTTAAAATAATAATAATAATAATTGGATTACTATTAAATCAAACCTCAATTAAAACCCTTCTCATAATAATAACATCAGTCCCAGATAACTTTACGGCTGCATTCTACCATGCAATTAGGGAAAGAAACAAGAATCTGAGTAAGACTGTTATTATCCATGTGACCGATGGAAAAAATTCTGCCAGAAAATGGAAAAAAAAGAAAGAAACTTTTCCATTTCTCAATTTGTTGTGTGAGTTGCCTTCTCGCACATGCACCTCAAGAACATCACAAAAAGGAACTCTGTAGACTCTTTGCAGATGGAAATACAGATACCAAAGTCCTAAAATTTATCAAATAGGTAGACAGATTGTGTGTGTGTATGTGTGAATGTACAATCTGTGAAAAGAGAATACATTATGACCAGTGCAATGTGGTTTCATATTAGACTATTGGGCATTGTCTTTCACTAGGCTAATAAAAGACAGAGGATAGGATTATCTCAGAAGATGTGGAAAAATACAATGATCAAATTCAATATCCAACTTAATATATATAAAAGTTGCAGGACACTAAAACCAGAAGGGAACTTGTACTTGAGGACGGAATGTTCGACACTACTTGTCTGAGATTATAAATGAGATGACAGTATTTACTACTAGTCCTCCTATTTCACAATGTACTCAAGGCCCTCGCTAGCACAGTAAGGTAAGAATGAGAAACAAAAAGTAGAAGAATTAGAAACGAATAGGAATAAAAGTGTCATTATCTGTAGAGAGTTTGATGTATACAGAAAACACAAAACAATCTGCTGAGAAACAACTGGAATTAATGAGTAAACTTAGCAAGGACTCTGAATATAAGATTAATGTATGTAAGCTTTTTATTTCTCTGTTAGCCATTATCTTAGCATGGACTGCCATTTATCACATGGGCCATACCATAGACTGGGTAGCTTACCCAACAAAAATTTATTTCTCACAGTTCTAGAGGCTAGAAGGCCAAGAGCAAGCTGCCAACATGGTCAGGTTCAGGTGAGAATCGTTTTCCTACTTTGTAAACGGCTGCCTTCTCACTGTATCCTTACGTGGAGGAGAGTGAGCAGTGAGTTTGATTCTCTGACTCTTCTTACAGGGATATTAATTCCATCATGGGGACTCTCCACCCTCGTGACCTCCCCTAACCCTCATTACCTTCCAGAGACTCTACCTCCTATCACTATCACATTGAAGTCTAGGGCTTCAACTTACAGACTTTGAAGGGACACAATCATTTAGTCCATAACAGCCACACAGTAAGGAAATGAAAGAAAAAAACAAAAACAAAAAACTGAAGTTAGCTTATGTAGATTTCTCGGCCGCTATCTCAAAGTAGAGTGTTCTTTCGAAATCTTTCCTAAGCCGAAATGGTGTAAAGCAAAGAAGCAATTACCATTAACTTATATGGAAAATTCTTTGAGCATTTCCAGATCCAAAAATAATCTCTTTTACACTCTTCTGATACTTCAGGATACATCTTGCTAATGGACGCACAACATAAATGGAGATAAGACACAGATGCTCACAGACACAGGTCATGGCTATGGCGGTTTGATGCTGAGCATAGTTGCCAGGGAAGGAGCTCAGCAGGGCTGTGCTCATTGCAAAATGCATGCTAAATGCTATTTTCACTTTTTTTTCTTTTTCATAAAAGCAAAAATCCAATTCAGATTTCTTTCTGTTAGCAAAAACAGGTACTAATGTCGGTCTTTTGTAAAAGTGAAGTGGTGGAAGTGAATTTTCAAAAAGCAGGGGGTACCTATGTTAATATCAGCAATCAAGTGCCTAGGAATAATTAAAGATACATAAGCTTCTAGATGAAAAACTAAAAAGTAGTAGGAAGAGGCATTAAAGAAGAATTAAATAAACACAGAGAGGAATGACTCAACTTCATAAGGACTCAACTCTCCTCAAATTGACTGGTAAATTCAATGCAATTCAGATCAAGATTACCATAGGAATTTTCTTTTCTTTCTTTCTTTCTTTTTTTTTTTTTTTTTGGTTGTGGTGATTGTAGTGAAAATTTACAAGTTAATTCTTATGCTTATGGAAATGTAGCCAGAGACTATTAAAAAACTGGACAAACATATAGGAGGGCTTAATCTACATGATATTAACTTATTACAAGGCTCTGGAAGTTAAGGGAGCATGGTATAGGTACAAAGAGAAGTAGACTAATGGAACAAAATACAAAGCCCAGAGGCAGGCGTATGTGAGTACTTGATCTGTGATTAAAATGAGCCACAGAACTGGGAGGAAAACAAAATCTTTCCAATAAAAGGCCCTGGGAAAATTAGATACCCATGTAGAAAACCTATGAAACTATACCCTACCTCACACCTTATACAAAAGTCAATCCCAAGTGGGTTAGAATTCAGAATGTGAAGTGTAAAACCATAAATCATTTAGAGGATAATATAGGGGAATATCTTCATGATCCTGCCATAGGGAAAGACTTTTTAAATAGGACACAAAAGCGTTACCCGAAAAGCAAGATTGAGTTTCAGTTAAATTCCGCTTATCAAAAGACACCATGAAGAGAGATGAAAGGCAAGACACAGAGTAGGGGAAGGTATTTGCCACATAGGTAAACAACAAAGGACCAGGACCCAGAAGATTTTTTTAAAGGAGAAAAACAAACAAACAAACAAACAAAAACCACCTTACAAATCATTAAGTAAAAGTCAACAGCCCAGTAGAAAAATGCAAAAAGTCCTGTATGGTGACTAACATAACATTAAAAAAAAAAAAAAAAAGATTTAAACAGCCAATTACAATGGCAAATGATCTTTAGTCATCAGGAAAATGTAAACTTAAAACACAATGTACTATCGCTATACACCCACCACAATAGTCAAAAGCTTATGAGACTGATGACATCAAGTGCTTGTAAAAGTGTGGAACAGAAACACAAAAGAATGCACACTGTGTGATTGCATTTGTGTAAAGTTCGAAAACAGGCAAATCTAAATTATAGTGTTTAGAGATGCACTTAGAGGGTAAAATTATAAAGGAAAACAAGGAAGCAATCACCCTAAAATCAGACCAGTGGTTACCTTTTGGGGGATGCAAGAAAGGGGCAGTTATTGAGAAGGGAAATGTGGGGTGGGAGGGTAGAAGCAATGTTCTACTCCCTGCCATGGCCTGTAGCAAGATGTGTGTTCGTTTTATATTAATTCTCTAAGCCATGTGGGTTGATATGCATGTGCATGTGTGTTTGTGTGTGCAGCACATATGTGTATATGTATCTCCTGCTTGTCTGTATGTGTTATATTTCACCCTAAAAAGGACTAAAAATGAATCAGATAAAGAATTTTAAATTAAGGACTAAAGAAAAGGAAGCGATTGACCTCAACATATGGTCTAATTGCTGGCTGGATATTCAATTATTCCATAATAGACTTCAACAAAAAAGAATAATTGTTTTATATAATCTTTACAGACCCTCTGCTCCTACATTAGAGTCCATTCTCTTCCTCTTGGCCATCCTCCCTGACTTTAAGAGGCCACACTGGCCAACAAGATCATTATTTCAGGAACTAAGTAACGGAGATCACCATAGACAGGACACTTTATTATTAATGGTTCTTAACGATACCACTCATGGAGCACTTATTATGGACAAGTTATACCAAGCACGTTATAGGCTTTATGCCAGTTGAATCCCACGGCAATACTGTCCTTATTTTCAGATGTGGAAACTGAGGCATACAGCCACTCTGGGACTTGCCCAAGCACTCTCAGGGTTATGTGGAGAGCTAGGGTTCAAGGACTGGCAGTCTGACTTGAGAGCCCACACTTAATTTTACACTAAAATTGGTGGGTTTCCATTTAGAGACATCATCTCCTGCTTGAACTCCAGCTAACTGACAACAAAAATTATACAATGAAGCTGAGGCTTAAGATACTGCTTACTCTTCCTTCTTCACAAACTTCAGGAAAGGAGCCAGAATTTGGCAATTTCTGTGCTAGGGGCTTTGGTCACTGTATCCACTTGTCACAACCCTACTAAAGAGAGAGTACTGTCCCCTGTTTCTCCATACAGCCATACTTACAGACTGAATATTTTTCTAAAAGATAAAACTGCATTCAGTGAGTAGGAGTGAATCAAAGCTAATCAACCTTGGACCATAATGCATTAGATGTTGCATTCTTGGGATCAAAGAGGACTCCCAATGGCTCCATTCAAGACCTTTTCTTCTAAAGTTACGGGTTTTTCACCAAGAGTCTGAAATTAACTCGCATTTTAAAACACTGGAAAGCTTGTTGAGAGATTGGAGCAGAAAAAGGATGGGGTGTAGCAGACCATTTTTTTAAAGACTTTATTTGAGAGAGAGACAGAGCACGAGCAGGCAGAGGGGCAGAGGAAGAGGGAGAAGCAGGCTCACACTGACCAGGGAGCCCCATGTAGGGTTCAATCCCAGGACCCTGAAATCAAGACCTGAGCTGAAGGCAGACACTTAACTGGCTGAGGCACCCAGGCATCCCTGTAGCATGAATTTGGAACTGCCAGTCTCATCCATATGCCACAGTCTGGGCATGTGTTCCCCCACTCAGCTTATTAGAGTTCTCCTCTACCATTCAGTGTATGGACATACAGAGAGAAGCCCTTGAAGGGGTGACATGTACTTGAGACTATTGGCAGTCATCCTGATCATCATTTGGACAAGTCCAATGTAGGAGAAGCTCCCAGAGCGAAGAGGGACAAAAAGATAAAGAGGGGAGTTTAACAGCTACATTCACCCCACCCTTCACAGTTAAATGGCCAGTAATGATGTCACTTTTCTTCAGAGGCTCATTTACACTGGGGTTTCCTTACTTGCCATCAAGTCCTGGCTACAAGAGGCATGGACTGCTTGCTTCCTAGAGGACCCTCTTAACCATGAGCATCTAGGACTCAATCACCAACTATTTATGGAGATGCCATTTTGAGCCAAACATTGAGGCAGAGGAGGTGAAGTACCTTGTCCTGGAGAAGTGCTGGTCAATCTCAAGCAATAAGACTGATTGGAGAACAGGCAAGTCGGTGGTACAGTGTCAACAGCACCCGTGACCAAATTGATTTCTCTACCTTATCCCACCATACAGGAGTTGACTCTATGTCAATTGTGCCTAACCCCCCATGCCCACACACAATTACATGCCCTCCAAGAGCCACCCCACGGTCAAGGATTAGCCAATCGATTTTAATGCATATTTAAGGGATTTTTCAAAGTGTATGAGTCAGTGCATAAAAGGATAGCTCATGTAATAATTAAAGCATTAAAAGAACCCAATTGAGGATTCCCTTTCCGCCAGCAGATATCTTTAGGTCAAGAAGGTCTATAAAAACTGGCAGATCATTTCCATTCCTTTAAGACAGGTAAAAATGGCTTTGAATATAATTAGATGTTCATAGCAATTTTCCCTCTACGAAAGCTCTATATCTTGTTCCAACGAGGCCCACAAGAAGTTTAGAACTACTGGCATTCTAAGCTACAAACTGACGATACGATATTGCTTTGAAGAAGTGAAAGCCCATGATATTGCTTGAATCATTTTTTAATTAGAAATGATAAGCCAGAGTTATAGCTTTAGGAAAAGGAAGTTCCTCACAGGCAAGGCCAGTCTTGGCACTGAGGAGCTCTGGGCTGCTCTTAGAATTCTGCCCTATCTCTTATCCACTCTCTGGTGGCTCCTGCAGATTCCAGAATTGTCAACTTGGAACAAGAAATATGCCTACTGTAGTAAAATCAGCATTTATCTTCAGCACCTCTATCAAAGTTCTATTACTCTCTTCTGAAGGATCTGTTATCTATCCAGGCAGTTTTTGTTTTTTGTTTGTTTGTTTGTTTTATTTTGTTTTGTTTCCTTTTAAGGTGAAAGATCTCATGTACGGTTAATTTTAATTTTTTTTAATCCTTTAAAAGAGTGAGATGCCATGGAAATGCAATGTAGTGCAAAAATTTAAAAGAAGAGTATTCTCGGTAAAACCTAAGAACTTCCCCCTCGTTCTGGGTAAGCTTTTGTGATATTGTAGTTAAAAATATAACTTCTGTGTATAGCATCTCATATGTAACTCTTGCCTCTGACTCCTAAAATACATATCTATACCCCCAAACTCACCCAAGGCCATACAAAAGAATGAACACATTAAAAAAGGAAATTCTTTTAAATGGCAAGCTAGATTATGTCTCTCCTTCTTACTTGGAAAGCCAGCCAGGATCTACTCACGAGAAATTTTGGTGGCCACGATAAAGGACAGAAGATCAAATCTAGTCTCCTCTCCCAGGCCTCTCACCCACACTCATTCTTCCAGCCTTCCTGTTTCCTTGCTGTCACCAGGTCACATCAGACACACCCCCACTTCAGGGTTGTGGCCCCACTTGTCCCCCTCTGCTCGAAATTCTTTTCTCCCTCCATTCAGGATTTGATCAAACATCACCTGCTCCAAAAAGGCCTTCTCTAAGTGCCCAGTCTCAAGTCGTGTCTCTGTCTCCTTCTTTCCCTTAAACTGGCCTTATTTTTCTTAATGTGCTCACCTTCACATTATAGATGTATTTGTTTGTCTGCATGCAAGTAAGTGTCTAAGGACCAGGTCATGGTCTCTAGCACTTGGAACAACCCCTGGCACATCATGACTCTTCAAATCACTTGCTGACATTTCTTCAGAGTCTAGAGGTGCCTTACTTGTATCATCCTGAGTTCTCACAACAACTCTGTGAGACAGATATAGTTCACTTCCCATTGTGTAGATGATGAAACTGAGGCATGAATAGGCAAAGTAACTTGATCAGGGTTATACAGCAAATAAGTCACAGGCCTAACTTGAACCCAGAGCTCGTGTTCTTAAACACTAAATACTAAATGACCTCTTTAGACACTTGCAGAGCCCTTTGTCTCCCCACGCCCAGGCAGCTTTACTCTGTGCTCCCAGGGCCAGGATAGTGTCACGGAGCAGCACTGTCCCATAGGAACCAAACGTGAGCCACATGTGTCATTTTAAATTTCCCAGTAGCCGCATTAAGGATTGATTAATATTGATACATATTTATATTTAACCCAGTATATCCAAATATTTTAACACCTTTATAATCTAAAAATATAAGAAATGATTGAGCTACTTTACGTTCTTCTTTCAGAGTAAGTCTTTGAAACCTAGACTTCACACTTTTTGCACATCTCAAGTCACGTATTTCAGGGCTCCTTAGCGACCTAGGCTAGTGGCTACCATATTGGCTACTGCAGGGGTGAAGAGGTTGAGCTCTGTGATTAAGCACATCCAATCTCGCACTTACCATGTGAGCCTCTCCCAGCTGGAATTCTGGGGTTATGATGTCTACCTCATGTGGCTGAGGTGAAGACTGCATGGGGTTTCCACCCATGAAGACCCCTTAGCGTGAGCTGGCTGGTAGATACCCAGAACAGGGGGTTTTTCCTGCTGGCACAACCTTCAGGGCCTCTCTCCTCGCTACTGCTGAACTTTGTGTGCAGGTGCCTCTGCTTCCACTGTCTACTGGGACTGGGGAGGCCTCTGGTGGGATGGAGTAAGGAAGAAGGCAGGTTCCTGGCTTGTATCCTGTCCTCTGGACCATCTGACTGGGCTTTGGAGACTGGGTCATTCTTCTAGCCCTCTCGCCAGGCACATTTATATGCCCAGAATATAAATGAAAAAAAATAATCCTCAAGTCCTCAAAGTGAGCACTCAGCTATCTCTTCTATCAGTGGGACAGTCAGCTTCCATGTCCCCACTGAAAGAAATCACTCTGAGCAACTTTGGGCCAGAAGGAGGTCAATATACTGTTCCACAAAGACAGAAACGGTGGTCCAGAGAGAAGATATAACATGTCCAGGCACACAGAATGATAATACAAGCTTAGAACTGGACTCTTCCTATTTGTAGTCTCTGTACGAATACCCATAGAGATAGCTCCGCAGCGGTTTCCCCATATGGACTGCTGATGTCTCTGCAAGGATGTGTTCATCCTTGTCTTTTCATCTGCATTTCATTCTTAGCATGAGAAAGAGTCCCAGGAAAAGCAGGATGAGGTGAAATATTCGGTGTTCCCAGTAGCTTTCAACTGTGTTTTCTTGCCAGTTTTCAAACTTTGATCTTTTGGTCCCCAGCAGAACTTGAATGTAATTCAGGTTGGTCTCTTTGTGAGCCGGTGAAGCAAAGTGGAACTTTTTTATCCATCACCTTCATTCTCAAAATAGAGCCTTCAAGCTTCCATCTTTTTGTTTTTGATGAAAGGCCTTGCTCCAGGCAATAGATTTTTCTCCATTAGCCTAAGGACTTTTTGGATTATAATCTAAACTCACATATAAGTGACAGAAAGGACAGAGTTATATCAACTTCAGTACCTTTTAAATGGCAGAGAACAAAAAATATAATAACCCCATTAGGCTGTTAGATGTGCTGAACCCTGACAAATTCTCAATGTGACCATCCTTGAGTATTTGTCTATAATCCCTCAGCAAATACACCTTTTATTCAACCACAGAGTTGTACACACTCCAGACACAAGTGCCATTAATTAAATAACACACTCAGCAAACTCTCAGAGCCATTAATTATCAAAGGTAGCCTGCGCCATACTTGATTCCAAAATTCTATTATAACAAAAGAGCACAAGTAGAGCGAAGGAATATGCGAGAGGAAGGTCACCCTCAAAAGCATGATAAGAAAAAGCTGTCAGACAAAGTAAATGACAAAGCATGTATACCTTTTAGCTTTCCTTTTGCCCCTTTGGAGATTTGGGAAGAAGGGAAAGTATTTCACATTGTAGGGACTTTCTTTCTCAAAATTAGTTTCTCTCACGAAAGACGCAAGTAAATATAAAGTAATCCTTTTTCATTTCAACTGAGTCTCAGGGAAAAGTAATATCAGCTGAAGATTTAGAGACAAATAAATCCTGTTCTTCATAAGCTCCCTCGGAACAAGAAAGCCTTTTAAGGAGAATCTTTGCTGGATACGGATACAGGGAAGGGGACGTCAAAGGGACAAACGTGGAAGACAGAGGCCTTACTGGTTTCAAGTGGGCAGCAAGAAAACGCTCCAGGAGTACCACAAATTTCCCAGGAGCGGGTTTGCTCTGTTCTGCCTCCTCATTCCCACCATCAAGCCTCAAAGGCCTCGCGGCTTCACTTGCCAAGAGAGTGGGATAAAGGAAGTGCTAAGCCCTGCAGGGTCTCTGTAAATCACTCACAGCTACAAGCTTGGGCATCATCTTTCTTATGTGTTTGCTGTTCTTAGTGTTTGATTTATCCCTTCAAAGAGAAAGCTGACAATGCCGAGTCTGTGGCCACTCTATAAAGGACAGCCCCCGGGTGAGCCCCACGTCTGCCGCAGAACAGTACACAGCATCCCCCCTCCTGAGCGGGGCTGGCCCCACGGTGCCCTTCAAGGATGCACGCACACGGGACTGGGCCACGGGGAAGTTTCGGGGGAAGTTAATGCACACTATCACATCAAAGGAAGTTGTGTTACTAATCAGTACTAGTGGCACACCAAAGAGGAATGATTTTGAGTTAGGAAACTTGGGGTGAGGCTGCCCTGTTTTTGAGTCTGTCCTCCCACCACTAGGTTTCTGGCCACTGTTCTGGGGGGTAACCCTTTCTATCTCTAGAGGAAGGAGAGCTGCATTGCCTCTGAGCTCCTCACCAGAATGGCTCTCTGTCTCTGGCCATTGCTCCCCCAGCTTCCCCTTTATCCACTTACTCTAAGAGACTGCCACCAGCAGCTTTTGTGGTCCAATTTCTGAGACCCGTTTATTAAAAAAAAAAAGCTGAAAAGCAGAGGTCAGAGGTGTCTGCCCATAGAAAATTGCTCCTCTTGTTTTTGGTGTGAGCAGAATGACTTTCTGTGGCTGTTAGCCTATATCCCTAGCCTGCTAGGAACAAAGAGTTACTTTTAATAGAAGAGAGTTCTTACAGAGGAACTTGATGTTAGTGTCTTAAGACTTTGTTTTGCTGGCGCATGTGATTACTTTGCCTCAAAACCATTTCTGTGGCATCCCTGGTATGGATGCAAATTGGATCATCTTTATTTAAGCTCATGGGCAGGAGCCACTCCCCTTTGAAGGCTAACACTTGCCCTGTGTGGCTCTGCTAAGACTGCAGCAGACAACCTTACTAGAGGTTGGATGTTTCCATCTGAATCCCACTGAAGCTTGTCTCCAGCCCCCGAATTGCTTTGGGGCACTTGGAGCATTTTATCAGGAGCACACTTTGGAGCCAAATCAAAAAAGGAGACAGGGTTGGAGCTCTTCGCTTTCACACTCAGTTATTTCCCCCTGAGGTCTAAGCCACACTTCTGACCCATTAGATCAGAATCTTGGGGGGGAGGGAGATGGATGGAGGCATGTCGTTTTTTTAGACCTCCCCACGTGGATTCCAATGAATAGCCAAATAGAGAAATACAACCTTCAAGAAACCAAAGGGGATGGTGTGTTGAGTTTTTGTGGCCCTAGATGTTCCTTTTGCATTCTATCAGCTAGATGGACTGTGGCTGGCTCTCTTCCAGGTTCACCTATAGAACAGAGAAACGTTGATCTGTTTTCTTAGCCTCAAAGCAGAAACTCCTCCCCTGGGCCAATCAGAGAGTATGAGGCACAGAGTACAAGATAGAAGCCTCCTTCGCTGACCTTCTAGTGAAAAGACGTTGCCTTGAATGCATGATCCTGCATTGTAGAGAATCATTTTGGACCACGATGACACCTGTGTGGTCAAGAAGAAGTAGGCCTGGTGCTGCTCATAACCCGGGGGGTGGGGGAATCCCTTTGATCCCTTTGGTTCCTCTGCTTCTGCCTACACTCACTAACTCATGACAACAAGATGCAAACTGACTTAGAAGACTTGCCTGAGGCATCCAAGGAGAGACTGAGGAGGAGATGACAGCATCCACCACATGGCCAGCCCTACTCAAAGCTTAATCTTTCTCCTTCAGACATTTTTATTTTCCTTCCAAACTGGAAGCTTTCCGTTCCAAAAATCTCTTCTACAGTCCAGGGTCATGGTGCTTCCCTTCTGCCTCTATTCCTTACCCTGCAAAAATAACCTCTGAATGCCATGATGCTCCCTGTTAGTCCTTAAGCACGGCCTTGCCGGGGAGTGGGGCATTCTCAGTTCAGCTGCCACTAGATTAGAGACATAGAAATATTTGAAAAGCACACGTTCATCGCAATCAGTCATACCTCACACATTCCAGGCCCATGCTCTCTGTTCTTGAAACCCCAGAAAGGCCACATTTGGGACTGGTTTCCTGGCATCCAATCATCTCTTGCCATGCTATATCCTGTGCCAAGTGTCTCCCCACAGAGGCTGGAAGTACCTTGAGGATCCCATCATTCACCTCCTTGCACCTCCTCAGGGTCTCACACTTCAGGAAAGACATTTGTTGATATATCCAGGTGGCACCAAATGACACCACTGTCTAACAGGGATATTAAAGGGAACTAGGGACATGAAGGGCACCTACTATATGACATCCAACCACAAAATGGGAAGATGAGCCCCTTGCCCGATGCACCCTCTCCAAAAATAAGACTAAGGCACCTGGGGGGCTCAGTTGTTAAACGTCTCAAGCCCCACATTGGGCCCTCTGCTTGGCAGGGAGCTTGCTTCTCCTTTTTCCACTCCCCCTGCTTGTGTTCTCTCTCTTGCTGTCTCTCTCTCTGTCAAATAAATCAATAAAATCTTAAAAAAAAAAAAAAAGACTGAATCTCTTGTTATGTAGTTAAGCTCTGACGTTCACTTGCTTTGACGAGCAGTGGAATCCAGAGAAAAATCATGGTAGTAACACCAGGGGCTAACCTGAATGAGTGCTTAGAGGGGGGAGGCTCTGCTCCAAGTGCTTTATGTGGATTCACTGGCTTGGTCCTGTCCCCAGCCCCAGCCAGGCACAATCCGCATCGCCTACAGACACACAGCCGGTCAGTAATAAGGCTGAGCTTCAGACCCAAGTCTCCGCAAAGTCGGATATATTCCCTCTCTGTGCTCTGACTTTAGAAGACGACTCTGCTTCCCACAGCTTCTAGGCTAGTCAGAGAAAAGGAACTGCTGAACACAGAGCCTGCAGAAGCTAGGCAGCTCGGATGCCCATGCTGGTGAGGGATATGTGCAGAAGTGTTGTAAGTAGACTGACAGAAAGCCGGCTCAGGTGCAGATAGAAACTTCTGCTGAGATTCAGAAATTACAGGGTTGGTGTTGGGGAGGGCAGGTGCGGCCAATAACACGGGGCCACAATGTTCAAAAGACCAAAAATAAAACCGAGGGAAACTTCTTCTAGGACATAAATCTGCCCTAGACAGGTGAGGCGGAAGAAAAGGAAGGACACATCCATTTTCAGGCCTGCACAGGTGCCTCTGACTCAAAAGTCAATAATTGTTCAAGGACAAGGGCAATGATGAATGATCAGGAGATGACCTGTATGTCCAGACAAGATGGGTGGTGCTGGGCACAAGAGAGAGCAATCCCAGTGCCATAGAGAAAGGAAGCAGGCCCCCATCTCTGGGAGACAGGGAGGGAGATTGCCAGCTGACTGGTGTATATTTCTACCCCTCACTCACAGATACCAGCAAATGCTGGGGCAGGCAGTGCAGGAGTGGGAATGGATCCTGAGCTCACATGTGAAGGCTGAAGCAGAAGTGGTTAGGCTTCTGTGTTCTGGGTTCTGGAAGGGACCAGATATACTTCCAAAGGGATGCCCTGCTGGCCCTTTGCTCTCTGACCCTGTATGTACTTATAGAAAAAGCATAAAGCTAGACTCAGTAAAAACTCTCTCCATGTGCCAGGGTCTCTTCACCCAGGTAGGGCTGAACAAACCCATACTGGGGACACCCTTGAACTACACACTGGACCTAGAAAGCAGAGGATTCGCAGCTCAGCCTCCCAGGTGTGTGTCCATCAGTCTGGCAGACAAATAGCAAATAGGAAGTGAAAAGCGATGTAAATTTACACTGAAGTCTTTTGAAAACATTGTTGGGGGGGAGTCTATTTGTGCTTCTCAACAAAATTCCTCAAAATCTCTTCCTATATCACACCCATGGTAGCTGTGCCCAACATCGCCCAGCACCCCTTTCAGCCTTCCCCTGGAATCATGGAGTCTAGGCCAGAAATTTCTCATCTTTCCTCCCCTCCTGTTTAATTCTCTCTTTCCTGTAACTGTCTGCCTTTCCCAGCGTCCTCCGGGTTGTAGCCTCACCCTGTCCAGTTCCCCTTCACTCCCACTTACTGATACCAATAATTAAGGCCCCAAGGCCAAGGATCCAACAGGTTCTCCTTTGGGGTAGAAGGAGAATGCCAGAGATATAAAAGGCGTATTTATGATCTAGGGCTTTTCTTTTCTTTCTAAGATTAATCTCCCTCTTTGCTATTTTATGAGTAGAAGTTATTTGTTTTAATTCTAGCCCAATCCTTAAGGTAACTTGGCCTTGAAGCAAAGCAAATTCTGCCTGCTCAATAATTCCCCAAATCTAGAATCTTCTGGAGAACTCATTAAAAAGCAGAGATTCTCAGGCCTCTCTCCAGACCTGCTGAGTCAGAATGTGGGGGACAGACTCGAGAAATCTGTGTTTTTAACAAGCTCACCAGGTAATTCCGGTAATGTCTATGTTTAATAATATTATTATAATATGATAACAGAAGAATATTATTATTCTTAATAATAAGAATTTATTAATTATTACCTAATTAATAAAGGTCTGAATTGGCTTCATTTGTATGTAAGCCTCGTGTCCGCAAAATAGATTCTTAAGAGACCAGGCAGCTGACCTCTGGGGTGTGGGGTGTGGACAGAAGCCACAGAAAATGTGGGGACCCAGGCAGTATAGACATTAGCATGGTTGAAACCCACCTATTTCACACATTCTGCCCACATCTTTATGGCTTCTTGGAATTTGTTAGTGGCAATCTAATAGATTAGCAGTACACAAACTTACATTTTGTTTATTGCCATAACTCAAAAAATGCTATTGGTCCTAACTAAATATCTGTTTTTATGTTCTGTCATTTCCAGGCACGAAAGTAACTGGAACAAATCCCAAGGCATAAGGAAATGGACCTCGTTCTCTAGGACTCTGCAGCATTGGAAATGAAGCTAAGCAGACTTTATTACATCCTACAATCCTGCAACCTTTTGCGAAGCATTTTATTACACTTGTGGAAGCCACCGGGGTTACGTTTCAATCACGATGACTGACAGGCTAACTTCAAAATAACAGCATCGACGGCTCTTCCACACTTCCTGGGCTATGTACTTAGAATAGAACCTTTTCTAAATTGTCCCTTGGCCTGGATGGAAATAAAATGGTAGTTAAAATATTTATCTTGTGTGCTGGGTAACTTAAAAATTGATATTTGGGGGCCTCTGAAAGGCATAACTGAGGAAGTCGATCTTTTTGAACTACCGTGCTTCCTATAACCAAAGGCTTGCTAAAGCTGAGATAAAATCTAGACTAGAGTTTCCATTTTTGGTAGTGAACAAAACAGAACAAGCGATGCATAACCTTGCCTTAGCTGTAGTCTCCTCCTGCCTTGGCTGTACAGAAACAAAGCTAAAAGAGCTTAAGATGGCAAAAACGGGCTGCAGGAAACGAATAAACATGTAATGAGGTGATCTTGGACTGGGCTATTTGAGTGGTTGAAATGTAACAAAGGAAATGGAAAAATTCTTGATGTTGGTTGAGGAAGTATGCCCCCTTGCCCATAACAGTCAATTTCTTTAAGGAAGGATGACAGAAGTAGGCTCATTGTTTCCTCTGGTATATTAATAAAAGGGTAGAGTCGAGTTTATAGAGAAAAATAAAACATATCAATGGCACTGTGATAAAGAACCACTAAAAGCCTCCCTAAGAATCTCTTTTGCCTTATGGGCTACTCCCTGACCCCAACACCATCATTGACATATGGTGTATTAGTTTCCTATGAGTGCTGCAACAACCTGCCACAAACTGGGTAGCTTAAAACAACAGAGATGTGTCCCCTCACAGTTCTGGAGGTCAGAAGTCCAAAGTCCAGTGAGGTCCTGCTCCCTCCAGAGGCTCTGGGGGAATCTCTCCTAGCTGCTGGTAGCTGTCAAGAAAACCTTGGATTTTCTTGACAAAATCCCATTCTCTGCCTCTGCCTTCACCTTCCCTCTCTTCTGTGTGTCTCCTCTGTGTATCTCTTCTAAAGACACTCATCACTGGATTAAAGGACCACCCAGATAATCCAGAATGATGTTCTCATGGTCTTAATATCCTTAACTTAATTACATCTGCAAAGGCCTTTTTTTTTTCAAAATTAGAAAACATTTAGAGGTTCCCGGGATTTGATATGGATATATCTTGTAGGAGGAGGACACCATCCAACCCACTCCCTAAGACATTTGGTGATTGGCTGTTTCTGATCTAGTATAAGCTAATAGACCGAGTATGACGGTCACGTCTTCTTTCAAATATTTCATGTCTTTGCCACAGCTTATTCATTGACAATCGTTTGGCAAATGCTTTGAAACCCCAAAGCCTCTCATTCCTAAGCCTTGTCTGAGATGCTTATTTCTTAGCTAAAAGGAAAAAGCATTGCAATCTGAACAGGATCTGTTCAGAAGATAAAACACCAGTGAGGGAAGATGGCAAGTGCTGGTGATTTCCTCCAGCTCAAGCATTGTTGATTTGTGGTCCAAACAAGAGCCCTAAAAATACTGATTATCCTTATCCCCAGAAGGTCAGACACACCAAGTCCATCTCCATTTTAATAGCAGATGTCACCAGAAGACCAGGCCCCTACCTTTGGGGCCAATTCCACATTTTACTCAATGGCTTTCAAAAAAGTGAATTAACAGTCACTGATTACACAGTTGCGTGATACTGCAAGCCTACCAGCAATTGTGTTTTCCATTTCATCTATCCAATTAAAACCCTAGAGGAGCCTCATTTCTGCTCTTCCTCCCATGCATTTCCTCAGTTTAGCATCTTCCTATAACTCTGCCATGGTTCGGAGGCTGCAGAGGCTGTGGAGGCTGGGGGTACAGAAGGCCAGGCCTGAAGCTCTACTTCCATGCCAACCCCGTGAGCCCATGCCTGATGGGAGGCCTGATAACCCAGTAAGGACTGTTTATAGCGCCTTTTAGGAAAAGTTTCTAGAACTAACAAAGCCCACTGATACCAAAATGGGAACAATAACTACTACTCCATTTGTTAAAGTGGGTCTCGTCTATATGGAGAAAATTCAGAAGGAAAGAACACTATCCCTGGCTGGAGCCTTCTTTTTCTCTCTTATTTCTTCTTGGACACAAATACCCATTAGGTGGTTTCATTTTTGCCCAAGAGCGCGGCAGTTACTAACGTTATGGTAAACGATGGATAACTGTGTGTTTATGGGAGTCCAGGCCAGTCCATCGGACAACAGCACAGCAGCCAGTGTCTGTACTGACAACATTCTGAAGGAAGACGGCCCCTATTTATCTGTATGTGCACACTTTTCGAACTCTAGGCCCATTCCTTATCTTTAATGTTCCATCTGTAATCAAATGCCAAATGACAAAAGAGAATGACACTCTATTTTTGGCAAAGAGCTGGAAAGGAACTTTCCCCATGACTGTCTCCACCACAACTGACCCAAAGTTATACAATAATACTTCTCAAACCCCATCAATTCTTTCAGATGGTATGAAGATGCTGTTTGTCTTATGACAGGGAAATCTCTGCCATCCCTCCCTCTCTGTGTCTAAGCTTGAAACGAAGTCTGGAGACAGTGGTCTACGTCTATTGAATATAGCTGCCCAATAGACTAGTGAAAGAAGGAAATGAACTTTTGTTGTGTTTTTATTGTACATACATTTGCAAATGTTATTTTGTTTAACTCATACAAGATTCCCATAAAATATATATATGGAGATTTAGGCCCAGAAACGTTAGGTAACTTGATCAAGGTTACAACGTTGAGAAGAGATGGATTGGGGATCAACTCAGGTCTCATTCCCAAAAGGTTGTCCCTTTTGGGGAATAATCAATAATGAAGGGCTTTCAGCAAATTTAATAAATACCATTCCCAACTTCTCTCCTGAATGGTCAAGTTGGTAGGTTGGTCCTTTGTACTGATGTTCAAAGGGAAAGGAAAAGGGAAAGAAATAGTTAAGGAAAGGCGAAGAATATTTAAGCATTCTCAAGGTGAAAGCATCCCTTTAATCATGTAAATGAAAGCAACTAATGACATTTCTGTAACTTAAAAACATACAGGAAGAGTATTATCAAAATGCTTACTCTGACTCTGAGGCAAATGTGTTAACCACAAGGTTAATGATTACCTATCGTGGAAATAGAATGATGTAAAATAATTCACATGTAATTACTTAGTTATAGGGATCTAAAGTCCATCAGTCCTACCTAGAATAACGACCGCTAAAAACTCTCAAGCATGGCCACATATTTGTAGTCCATTTCAGTTCTGCAAACATCTTGACCATCTATACTGTGCATCAAATTGAAGATTATTGTTTTAGCAGCCAAAACTGAGATGGCCCTTGAGGTGTAGCTAGAAAGGAAGTAACCATGGATTGCAAAGGCAAGAGGAATGGGAAGAGCAGGTCTAGTTTCATCAAGAATACAGGACCGATTCTAGGTACATAAAAGATGGTTTTCCGAACCTAGTCATCTTTTTCTTCTTCTCCACCTCTTATTATGAGATACTATTTGTGAGGTATCTCTGTACGAAGCATTATGTCAGGCATTTTTAAAGCACTATTCCATAAAAGCCTCAAAAAAATCACCCATTTTCCTTCTTTCTTTCCTCCCTTTCTTTTAGACAAATATTTATCCAATCACTAATGTATGTCAAATATTGCATGTTTTGGGTGTCCCTGCTATAATGCTGAGCAAAAGCATCTGGAAATGACTATTATTCTCCTTTTATAGATGAGGAACTTGCCATTCAGAGTTTGTGATTGCTTAAGGTCATGCACTAGTAAGAACACATATATATGTGGCCTAAAGCCTGGAGTTCTTTCCTCTAAGCCAAGCTGTTTCTCAGGAGACAGGATAAGAGGGAATAGTAGATGCCCTATGGCTAACTCCTGGTTTTCCCTACAAATCAAAACAAACAAACAAAAAAACACACCTACCTATTCCAAATCAAAATTAACCGGGGAAAACCAATCTACTAAGGTTCAATCTTTGTCAAGTCAAGGAGGATTTATTAAGTACTCTCTGTGTGTCCATTCTGGGGAAGCCTTCTGAGAGCAAGTGAAGCTATTTACATCACCCTGAAAATGTCCCACAATCCTCTCATATTTCTACAATAAAGCAACACTCACTGAGCATTCTGTCTCATCACCTTGGCCAGGGGTGCTCTTCTCTCTATCTCATGCCATTCCTATGGAACAATCTGAACTAATACTCTCCAATTCCCAATGAGCCCCAGGATGCTGGTTCAGTGTCATACTTAAATAAATAATCTTCCCATCCAGGTTGCTCAGCACTCCTCTTTCTTCTCCTTGCTAAAAAGTAGGTACAGAAAAATAAGTCCATAACCCTGAGAGATATCCTAAAGCAAGAGCTCTTCATAAATAACACTGGAAGGGCTTGTTAAAACTGATTGCAAGGCCCTCCAGAGTTTCCGATTCAGTAGATCTGGAGAGGGGCCTGACATGTTCCCAGGTGATGCTGACACTGGTCTGTCAGGGTCCACATTTTGAAAACCACTGGCTTGAAGGGATGATTTTCTTTCCCTATAAATAAATAGAATTTGTTTCCAGTACAGAATTCAGCTTGCTTTTCAAGCCCTGAATTTAACATATCTTAGTCTAGAGGTAATGAACTGCAAGTTAAATCCAATTGGTCCACCCAAGCATCTCCAGTAGGTTTCTGGAGTTATTTAACACCACAGAAGTCTTCTTGTCTGGGCTAATTAAGTGATTAGTTTAGATCAATAGAGGAACAAAGGGAAAATGGGGCAGCTATAGCTCACTACCAACTTAATAAGATGGTGCTAACTTTAGCCACAAGAAGCAACATGGGTTGAAAATTGGACTTAGCTGCTAAAAACATCAATGTTTCTATCGTAGGAGAAAAGGAGCTCACTCATGCTATAGGTGGAATATGGTTATTCAAAAGGACTCTTACAAATGGGCAAACAACTTCAAACTAGTCAAACAGCTCCACCATAAGGCTAGGTGCCATTCTGAACAACTGACATTCATGTCTGCCTCTCCCAACTATGGCTATGAAGCATCGTCAAAGACTTGGTGTATAGGCAGGCATCTGCACTTAACAACCTCATTGTGGTTGTGCTCCCAGTCAAAATTAAGTAGGGTATGAAAGCCATATACCTATAGCTTTGGAAGTTTGCATTAGCTCACCTATCTCACATTTTCAGAAAAACAATAGTAGGAAGCCTGCACTGATTGTGCATCAGCTGTGTACCTTTTGAGGCAGATGGTACTGGTCTGATTTTACCAATACGGGAAATGAGACTCAGAGAAGATGTTACCCAAGGTGTGGCAGTGATGATGACAATAATAATAGCACCAGACACTGGGCATTTACCATGAGATACTGTTTCAGGCATTTTTTTCTAAGTATTCTATATTTTTATTTCAATCAATCTGAACAACACCTTATGAGTAAGCCTATTATTATTATTATTATCATCCCATTTTACAGATAGGAAAATTGCAGCACAAGGATGTGTGCCTTGCCCGTGGTTACTCAGTTAGTGTCAGAGCTCAGTGTTCAACCCCAATGGTGTGAATCCAGAATCTATAATGATACATTGCTGGCTGAGATGTAAAGTCCAGTACACCAGTCTCTCAAGTGCCCTCTCTTTGCTGCCCTGACTCTTCTGGGGATGGAGCCCAGTGGAGGTCTTTCACTCACAATGAAAGACTGTAGCTAAAATATCCCCTGTCTCCATCTCTTTATCCTTTTGGAGAGCTTGCCTTTTGTGTTCAGACAGCCTCTCACAGACTGATACATGGAGCCATCTGATTTTGAAAGAAGGTGGCTCCACCTTGGAAGTAAATTTCCCCAAACTTTAGCTCTTGGAAACCTTCCCAACCTTCAATGTGTTTGTCATGACTACATGCCTGTGTTATTAATACATTTCATTTTACTTAACTCTCCTTTTCACTTACTTATCTGTTCAAGGAAACTTAAAATTACTGTGGCAAATGGAAAAACAGTATCCCTTGCCATGCACAGAAGCTATCCATAAGGATGAATACAAGGCTATTAAATTCTAAACACGGTGACCTGCTGAAAGTCCTGCCTCTGAGCCCTGCCTTCTCACTTTATTATAAAGGGACATTACTAAGTGTTAGAGAGGTGTTAAAATACCTTAGTACCAGACAGAGTCCTGCTCCTTGAGGACTGAAAGAGAAGTGGGAAGGGAACAACTTCTCACCTTATGATTTAATGGGTTTTTTTGGCTGGTTCGTCCACAGGCCTCCAAAATTCCTCTCCTGTGCCAGCAGTGCTATGCTTCCCACTCAGACCCAGCTCTGTGGGTGCCCTCGAGAGTGCCCTGGCTGAGCCACCCCTAATGATTTCTAATCAACAAGCACATCTTGAAAGGAGGGGAAACTGTCTCAGGTTCAGGCGCCTCAGGGAAACAGGCAAAAATCAAGGAGAGTAAAATGATTACACTGTCAAAGCAGCAGAAGGAACTTGCAACCATAATAGTGATCATTGAGGAGTTTTCCCTTTGAACAGAAATGCCTTTGATAGTGCTTTCCTCCATTCTTCTGCTATTCTGCAGCAAGAATGAATAAGCAGGAAGAAACAAATGGTGCTTTTGTGTTTTACCAGCATTTGCCATTGAAGGAAAGGGATGGTCCAACTTCAAGGTGGAAAATCTAGACTTCCCTTTCCACATTCAATTTAAAAAAAAAAAAAAAAAAGGAAGGGAAAGAAAGGAGAAGTAAATCCAACAAAAGGATTTTGGCGATATATCCACACAACCCCAACCCCGAGGATCCTGGAACATTCAGTCTTAAGTAATCTGAGAAAGTCACTCCATCCTCCTCTACACATTCTTCCAACCCAAGCTTCTTTTCTGTCTGATAGAGCTGCTTTTGGGAAATGTAAGTCGAGTTGATAGTAATAAACCATTTTACTGCATAGCCATTTTTTGGAAGAAAAAGGAAAACCCAACAAAACTATCTTTCCATAAAGTATATGGGGGCACAGACACACCCCTCTTGACAAGGGTCTTTGTAAATGATGGTGGTGGTGGTGGTGGTAAAGACCACTTTCCATGGAACAAATAGGGTGCTTCTACCAACTAATCTCCACAACAACCCAGGAAGATGAATCTTATTATTATTCCCATTTTATAGACTAGGAAATGAGGCTGGAGAAGTTAAATAACTTGCCCAAGGTTACAGAGTTAGTTAAGTGACAGAACAAGGCTCACATCTATGTTTGTTTTGCACCAAAAGTCTTGGTCCTAACTACTAAGCTTTGTTGATTCCCTGATGGAAATGAACTAAATACTCATTATCATTTCTATATAATTAATTTTACATAATCAAGGTCAACAGAGAAACTAAAAGAAGCCAAACCTTTCCCTAAGGCTCTATTGACCCAATGCCACTTTGCAGAAGATGTTGGACCTGGATAGTTTTCTCATATTCAAATCTTACTTATCCTTCCTGTATATCACAGATGAAGTACTAATAAGGTCAAATCCTAGTAGTTGAGATTTATTGAGCACATATTAGGTGCCAGATCTTATGTTAAATGCCTCCCATGTATTTGTCCCTCTTAATTCTCACCATCTTGTGAGATAGGTGTTGCTTAGGAGAAAACTGAGCCTTGGAACTGTCCATAAGTGGGCTCAGAGTTGTTCAAGGTCATTCAGCCTGTGTGGGGCCTAGCCAAACCATGAATGCAGCCATCTCTCTGCAGACTGCAGAACCCACGCTAAGATCTCATATAGCAAGAAGATTTAGGGGCACATGAGTTAGAGACACTGTACTTTCCTTTTTCAATATTGCAGTGATAGATGAAAGGAACACATGAACATGTCCGGGGACTTAATGTCTATGAGGCTTTTTTCTAGGCAAGTCATCTAGATAGAACTAAGGCTAGAGATGGGCTCTTTGTAAGATTTCCATGCTTCCTGCACTGCTGAATGCAAAAGAATACTGTGTTCTTTTAGGGTTCCAGGGAGGCTATCTACCTACAGCAGGGCTTACTTATAAATCAGGGTTGTCTGTATCTATTACTCAGGAGGCTGGAGAGTAGGGGGATCCAACAGCTTTCCTGAGTAAGTGTTCTGGAAACTCTTTAAAATATCTACCCTATACACTTTATATTTCCTGGTCTAGCTTCAGTATGCAGACTTGAATTACAATTTATTACTTAATTGTGCAGAACAAGAAGCTGTTAGCCCTAAGATTGTTCTCTAATAGAATGTGCATAAGATTTAGAAGGAACTTGCCAATGAAAAGCATAGACCAGTCTTTCCCTGGGAATGTAATGCTGCTTGGTCTGGGATGGGGCCCAGGAAAGTATATCACAGCAAAAAAAAAAAAAAAAGTCCAGGAGATTCTTCTGCATGTTTGCATGTTTTCAGTAAGTACAGTTTGAGTCCCAGACTCACAGGGTTCCTCTTGCAGCAAACCTTCTTTGACCATTCTGACCTGATTCTACACCTCAGAGATGTTATTGCCATTGGGGCCTTCTAATTTTTTTCCATCTATTTCATGAATAAATGAGTAAGAGATATATATAGAGAAAGAGGAGGGCAGGGAGGAAAGATGCAGAAAGTGTGTGTGTGTGAGTGTGTGTCTAAATTCTCATAACATGTTTGAGCTTCCTGGATCTAGCTTTACCTGAAGTCAACAGACCCCCTAAACTTTTAGTTATGTGAGCTAATAAATGCCTTTTGGGATTTAAGCTACTAAGCAGGTGACAGGAGAGAAAAGAATGCATCATTTTTTTCCTTGTCCTGAAAAAGAAATCAGGTAAATATGCATAAGGCTCTTGTTTAAAAAAGTTCTAAAATCCATTCACCCTGCCTGTGTGAGGCTGAGCCAGGACCCAGCCTATCTGGCCCTTTGTGTTCCCATCACCATCATCACCATTATTTCAATCTAATTCTGTGGTTTAATTGTCCCAGGGTCCTGTGCCCCAGGGAGCTGTGAGTAAATAGCTGATGACTGTGGCTCCTCTAGGATGATGATATCAGAAGTATAGATATGAAAACAGAAATTGTGTCATGTCACCATGTTTGTGTTTCCAGGATCAGCAGCTGATTGACAGGAAAAACACTGCTGAAGCCAATTCTAAAGTGTCTCACTGGTTTGAGTTTTCATGCCAGAGGCTATGGAGAAAAAAGGAATCAAGTCAATGGAACCAGATGCCTTATTGTAGCTCTGTAGCTTTTTTACTGCAGATTAGAACTGGGAATCCGGCAGGGGTCTCTTTACAAGTGTAAAACAGTGAGGGGCTCTTTGTGTTTCTTACCATATCTAAAAAGCTTTTTTAAAATGTCTTGCTTTCCTCCTTTGTGCTTTAATATTAGACCCTATGTTCCCTGGGATCTTAGGGGCCTGAATTCCCATTGTAAGCTGACTTCTGTTCCCTGATGCCAAATTGTTATTTTGGAGACAGAAGTAGGATTGAAAGCTGGTCTCTGGCCCCAGAACATTCCCTGCCTGCTCTGGGGAGGCTCAGTTACTGCAAAAAGACATATGTTGACTTTCCCTGGAGTTAGGATCAGGGTGAGCAGAGCATCTCCCAAGGACCTAGGGCCACCAGACCATCGGCTCTCCCAGTGCCATGCTCTGGGCTCCATGCTTCATACTCATTCTCTCATTTCTCAACTCTCCTCTTAGGTTGGCCTTCAGTCCATTTAACATAGGAGGAAAACCAAGCTCACCAACATTAGGTGATACTCCAATATAACACAGTGAGCAAGTGGCAGAGACTGAATGTGAGCCCAGCTCTATGGGACTCCAAAGACTGAGATCATCACCAAAGATCCTGGAAGAAGAAAAAGGAGCAAGCATGTAAGAATAGGGGTCAGCAAACTATGAGGCACAAGCTGAGTCTAGCTACCCACCTTTTTTGCAAAAAATTTTAGTAGAATATGAGCACACCCGTCATTTACATATTGTCTATGGTGCAGTCCCTCTACACCAGAGGTAAGTATTAACTAAGAACTGATAGCCAGGAGAGCCAACAATACACACTATGTGCCCTTAAAAGAAAATGTTTGCCAATCCTTGGTTTAGAACATTGAACATGGCAATCAGTCTGATTTAACAGTCCTCTGTGTTCTCTATTTTTCTTGTTTGAGATCTGAGCATTTAAGAGGCAGTGTCTTCAGTGAAGCAGCAATGAAGATGGAGTCAAATATTGCATTTCAAGCACCTAGCATAGTGGTTGGTGCTTAGTAAGTACTCAAGGAAAGAGCTAGTTACCTGCCCAGCAAGACTATGGAATACCCCAGTGCAGTGGGAGAATGTGGTAATTCCCATGAAATAACAAAAGGGTATGACTGAAATCCTGGTTGTGGAATGGACAGTGAGGACTCTAGCAAGCTCTCAAGACAGCTTTTCTGGAAGACTTGAGTCTCCAGTAACCAGCCCGATCATGGCAACTGAACACCTTCCCTGTTAGATCCTTCAGAGGGCCTGGTCTCTGAATTGGGCTCAGAGGAAGAATGCCTAAGAATCAAGGTCAACCAAACTTAGTTCTTCATAGAGGACATTGTTTTTGTTTTTGTTTTCCTCCTTTCCGCCTGGCATGAAAGATGGCAGTAAAAGAAAAATTAAATGACTCACCCAGGAGTCTATTATCTCATTGACGTATCAGTGATTCACAAGCGTAACTCCTCTTAACACCAATAGGAACAGAGCAAATGATAATTACCTTCATTGCAAAGGTCAAAAGTAAGTTTGTTTATCCTCTGTATTTTAAAGTTATCAGTGATGATTAAACTTAGGTCTGAGATGAGTGGGACCTGCTGAATGCATTTTTATGCCAGCTTTCATGTCTTCTTCTTAAAGCATAAAGGCTGTTAAAAGAAACCACGGGGTTCCGTTGGCCTCATTGGAACCCACACAGGGGCTCTTTGTGATTATGCTAATAAGTAATCACAGTGATACTTCTCTTAACAGAGCCCAGGGTTTTATCCCACTGAAAATTATCTCATATTAATACCTTATAGGCACAATACAACATCGGAGATAGCCCAGAGTTACAGGGAATAATCTCATTCTGCGAGTGCATTCCCTTCCCCAACACCATCACCCGTTAGTTTTCTACACCAAGTTGTTCTAGCCAAGAGGAGAAATTGTGAGCTCAGCGATATATTGAATGCTTAACTCAACTTCATTAACTAGAGCTAAATGCTAACATGCACAGTACCAGCTTCCAGTACAAATTAGCATCCATAATAAAGCATATAATTAGCCGCATACCCAAATGCTCTCTGTGATGAATAAGCCCCCAAGAGCCCCCAGCTGCTCTTTGATTTTCCTGAAATGGGTCTGTGGTAGCAGCCTGGTTCTCACTAACCTATTTTCCATCAGCCAAATGAGCATCTGAATTGACAAGGTCTGGACAAACTCATCCAAAGTCAATAATGGAAGGGCAAGGAGAATTCTCTGCTTTCCTGGCACAGGAAGCTTACAGGGAGTTAAGCTCAAAGTTAGGGTAGAGGTGGAAATAAAATGCTGAGTTCTCCTGGTCACTTGCACTCAAGCCCTGGTCAGTGAACACCAAGAAGCCTTGATAAAATCTATACGAGCACTGATGTCTCCAGAAATGTCCATCTTCCACCTAAGCCCTGTGTCAGGGTGGCTGGCCATTTACAAAGGACTTGCAGATCTGCCATCCCCTCCAACCCTCACTGAGAGAGGGTAAAGGATTTTCCCTGAAAAGTAGCAGAATGTGCCACCTCAAAATAGGCCACTTCGGCATGTGGAGTTGGAATCAATCAGGACCCAGCAGAACAGGCAAAATTTTTTTTACCTCCCCCTTAAATGCCTAAGAAATTAAGATAGGCAGCCTACACTGAGAAGAGAGCTATTTCCAAAGAGAACGTTTTCCCCTAAGAGACCTAACCATGCATGGCAGGGCTACCTTGGTTTACCAAGCAAAGGAGGTTTCCTCTTCTGCCCTTCCTGTGAATTGTCTTCTCCCCTTTAAAGCCCCAGATTCCTATCATTTTCCATAGCTTGGGATGGTTTATAAGCCTCATTATCTGACTGCCTTTGAATCTCCTATCTTTGTGGGGCTACCATAGACATGTATGGAACTAAATTTGTTTTTCTCAAGTTAATCTGTCTTTTTATTATGGGAGAGTGGGTTCTCAGTCAAGAACCTAGAAAAATAGTGGGAAAATTGATTTTCCTTCCCTAGAGCCCAAAGATAACGTAAGAAGCAAAGATTGCATCTGAGCTTAAAACTCCAAATGTGACTCATTTCAGTTCAAACCTTCATTTAGCACCTATTTCATGCTGTCCACTAAGCTAACATTTGGGGATCCCTCCTACACCAAAGCCATACCTTGCTTAGTCGACTCATAGTCTGCCCCTCTATCATTCTACTTCTTTCTCTGTTTTTCCTCCTCTACCATTGCCCTGGCCAAACCACCACCACTGCTGGTCTGATTCTGGGGACAGTCTCTGAGCCCCTTGTCCTGGCTTCCATGCTCTAATTTATCCTCCACTGAATCAAATTTTACTGAAAGGTATCAGCCAGAGTCCATCATTTCCCACTTAAGACATTTTAATGGTTCCTACTCTACAAAGAATAAAACTCAATTGCCCATCTCCATACTATAAGCTTCTCTAGGATCTTGCCTCTTCCCACCTCTCTGACACTTGTGTTCCTCTTTCCTAGCCACCAGGCTTCCCCTTTTACTAGGCAGAGTTTTCTCTCTCTCTCTCTCTCTCTCTCTCTCTCTCTCTCTCTCTCTGACAGATTTCCCTTTTTTCTGATCTCAAATACACCACATTCTCTCTCGCCACAGTGCCTTTTCATTTGCTCTCTTCCTCTGTCTGGAATGTTCTTTTCCTGATTCCAGTCTTAGATGGTTTTCTCTCAAGGTTCAAGTCTCAGCTTAAATACTGCCTCCCCCAAGAGATCTTCTATGCCCACAGTCCAGTGAGGCTGCTCCACAGTGCTGACATTGTTACCCTCTGACTTATTTTATTTCTTCTTATGACATCCAGAGAGCATCATATGTGTTTACTCTGTCTCCATCACTAGAAAGCAAGGAAGCTTCATGAGGGCAAGGAATGGACTCTCTTACTAATTCTATATGCATAACACTTAGCAAAGAGGCACACATTAAATTCTGAATAAGAATATATTCATATAATAAGTGAATACAGAACTAACAGCAGCACAACACTCTCATCTACCTTTCCACAGCTGCTGCCTTTGTATAATAAGTAGGATGCAAATGTGGAGCATAGGACTTAAAGGATAGAGCAACTGCTCAACTAAACTAAAAAATATATATTTTTAGTATAGTAAGTATTCCCTTGTCTTTTCTCCAGGACTGAAAAGCTATACCACTGCACCTAAACTACGTGATTTGTTTGTGTGGACCAGCTCCTAGGTGATAGAGACATCCTATCACCATTCTTCACTTGCTAAGAAAACGTCAAGAATCCCTAATGCAATGGGCAGACCAAGCCTAGAGGCCGACAGAAGGAGCATATGAAGGGATAAAAAGATGTGATCTTTATAGTAAAGGTAGTTCTAAAATCTGTATGTGAGCTTATCCAAAGGACAGGCCATGTGTGAACATCCAGATCTATTTTAAGGAGTATCCCCAGAGGTCCCATTCATGGACTCCTCACTGAATAAAATCCTTTCTAGGCTAAAAGGAATCTGCAGAAAAGGCTTTTATTTTTATTTTTTTTTTTTTTTTAATTTTTCTGTCCTGGCTGCAAAGTCTTTTCTTCAGCTGAGTGCACAGTCCTGGAAAGCTTATCATTCCAGACTCTGTGTCCAGGGACCAGAAAACCCTATGACACAAAGTCAAATCCAGTGCTTTGCCTTTTGGTCTTTCACTGAAGCCACACTCATCAGAATGCATTTTGTTTAACTGAAAGGGCAACCTCAAGCCCCATCCCTCACCCCCTTGTATCACTTAAGCCAGTCTGAAATCATGTTGAAAAAAAATCCTCTAAGTCTCAGGTAGGAGGCCCTGTCCTTTTTGTTCTATGGCCAAACCTTCCTAAACTCTGACAAGCTCCTCATAGGAAGAGCCTCATCCAAGACTCATCAGAAGGGCCCTGGCTTAGTCACAGTCCACAGCAGAGATGTAAGAAAACACAACCAGAGAAAAGGAGAATTTTGGCAAGTTTTGACAAAATTCTCTAATAGTGAAAGCAGTGTCTCTGGCAGATGTTTTAAATCCAACAGACTATTTTGAGTTCTGGGATTTCCAGAGGATTTTCTATATGATGTGGTTATTGAATTGGGTATATGTGTTTGATGTGCTGTGGTTTCTTTATCAGTATTTATCTTGGACCTGCTTCCCTTCACATTGCTAATAAATACATAAAACCAGCTTGTGAGCATCAGGAGGGCTCCATGGATAATGAGGTATTGATTTCTCCGTATAGGGATGCTCCCTAGGACAAGTCCAAGAAACTAACTTCTGCTTACTTGGACATTTGCATAAGCCTTCTGAACAGCCTGGAAGGCAAGAAGGTAAGATTTTTTTTTCAAAAAATTATTTGACTACTTGCAATACAAAAGTGTTTTAAAGCTCCCATGCTTCCCCTTGTAGTGAACTGATTTTCCATGGGAAGTCGGTCTCCTGTGTATGATAAGTAGGTCTGAGGAAACCACTGAATATATTCATTTAAAATAGTCTCTGCACTGATGGCTGAGAAATTTCCATGGGACTGTTGCACTTGAATGCTCTGCATAATTGAACACTGTGTCTGCAAATAAGACTAATAACCATAGTTGTTCAAATGATTACTGTATCATAGATCTTAATAGTCTACCGGAAATGCTTCTGACAGTAATGCTTTTTTTCATGATCGGCCAACCTTGCGCTGACAGTTGTCCATACAGTTGGAATGGTCACCCACTTCTCTCTTGGTCATTTGCCCACTCGCCCCTGTTCTTGACCAAATTTCTCCACCTATAAAATGTAGAAATTGAACTAGGTGATCTCTGAAATTCTTTAAAGATCTGACATCCTTTCTGGGTTTGGAAGAGTGAAAACATTCTGTTTCAGATACATGATATGTACTGAAGGGCGGTGGCCTGCAGTGGTCACACAATTGGTAGGAGGTGGTACCCCAATTGCCCCCAAAGCCCTTAGTCCTAACCAGTGTGTTTCTTTGAGCAAAGTAGAGAGCAGAGCCATTCACCGTGTGATCTGACAAAAATATTCAAAAGGCTTAGAGAAAAATGAGCACTTCCTTCAGTTAGCTGGGCAAGTCATATCCTATTCCCAGTAATGTTGAATGTGGAGCTCTAGAAACCAGAATCACAGGTTTGGATCCTATATTGCTTGATGTAATTCTCTGCATAGGTCAGTTGAACCATCTTCTGACTACCCAGTTGGAAAATAAAGATGGGTCTGGTAGACTCCTAGGATTTGGGGAGACAGTGCCAATAAGTTGGTATAACTCCCTAATAAAACCAAACACATATACATGTGTGTCCATGAATGCAATTGACAGCAGTAATTCAGTATAAAACATTCAGGGAGAAACTTATTTTTTTGTGAACTAAGTTAACACCACCTTCATGAAATGTGATGTCCAGTGGGCACAAGTGAAATATTTCAACTGCTCACCATGGACCTGAAACAAATCTCCAGTCACTGAAGCTTTTATAGCAACCTGACACATCCATATCTTCTTTCTCACGGCCATGGACTGTGAAGGAGGCCAGGCTGAGAGCTCTGCAGGTAGAACATGCCCAGTAGAAAAGAAGCCATTGGATTTCTCCTGGGGCATGGGCTGCACTCTGGTTTCCTCCAAACAATGATCTTTGTAGCTTTGCTGCTGCTGGCTCTTCTGCTTGGCAAGGGCAAAACTGACTGATAAAAACCATGAGCTCTTCTGTTTGCACCCAAATCATGGATTCTCCACTTCTATTGTTTGAGGGACACCTGACTGTCTGAGTCTCACTTTCCTTTATAAAATGACAGCCTCAAAGGGTAGTTACAAAGATGAATTAAGACTGGAAATAGCATAGAGGTGTAATTCTTTCTTGCTAAATAACTTACACTGTATGAGTTTCCTAGAGCTGCTTTAACAAATTAAACCTGGTGGATTAAAACAACATAAATTTATTATTTTATTTTTCTGTGGGTCAGAAGTCTGAAGTCGATCAGTTTTGGTGGACTAAACTCAACATCTTAGCAAGACTGCTTTCCTTCTGGAGATTCTAGGGAGAACCTGCTTCCTTGTTTTTTCCCAGGTTCTAGAGGCCACCTGTATTCCTGACTCTTGGCCCCTTCTTCCATCTTCAAAGGTCATCACTAGCACCTATGTTTCTATTCTCCCATCTCCCTCTTCTGCCTTTGACTCTCCTGCTTCCCTACTACAATGTCCCTTTATGATTATATGAGACCGACCTGGATAAACCAGGCTAACCTCCCCACTTCAAGATCCTCAAAATCATCATGATCTGTCAAATCTCTCTTGTCACCTAAGGTAATATACTCACTGATTCTAGGTATTAGGATATGAACATCCTTCAGGGGCCATTATTCAGTTTTCCACATGTACGTAAGTATGGATTTCACTGTTAGGCTATTTCTTTTTTTTTTCCCCTTTCCATTTAGGCAAAATGCACATATAGCTAAGTGACAAATCTTAAAATTTCAGTTTATGACTGTTTACATATATGCAGCTTTGTAACCCCTCTCAAGTCAAGATGAGAACATTTAATTTCCTCTCCTACCTCCCAAATACTACCTTGTGCCCTCTCCCAGTCAGTACGACCTCTACCCTGAAGTATTTGCTTATGTTTATTCTCATAGATTACTTTTGCCTATTCTTGAAGTTCATATGTATGGAATCCTACTGTATGAATTTTTTGCTCAATGTACTATCTGTGAGATTCCATCAGGATGTGGAGTACACTAGTTTGCTCTTTTGCATGGTCATATCATTGATAAATCTTAAATCTGTTCTATCTATCTATCTATCTATCATCTATCTAACAGTCTTAGAGCATCAACATGCTTCTAGCTTATCAAGCATCATATCGAAAATCACTTTAAAACATCCCCTGGTAGCAATATGTCCTCAGTCATAAATAATGTGTCACCACCTCCTATACCACTTGTATGTAACCTCAGGACCACTCACACTTAGGGGCTCTTAGGAATTGTGTGCTGATCTCATGAACCCCTTCACCTGCTCCTTGTGGACAGAAATATCAGGCTTTATATATCTCTATAAATATCAATTCTAGCATCATGCTAAGTGTGCAGGGACCAGAGTTTAGTGCTATCTATTGCTTTATCTCTATGATAACCATTTTCCTCTGGAGAGAGATACACTGTTGTTGCTTATTATTTAAAACCCACATGTGCAAAGCATCCCCATTTCCCATGTGTATTATAATACCCACTAATAGGAAGTGGCCTGGAAAGTTTCCACAGGTTCTTTTTTCAACACTGATCAGAGACAAATGCCAGGAGGCAAGGCTTGTTTTAGGTAGACAGGAATTTAAACCCTTAAGCTATGGCTTTTTTTTTTTTCAACCCCTCAAAGTAGAGTAAGAAAGTATAATCAAGAGTCTAAGTCCAGGGGCACCTGGGTGGCTCAGTTGGTTAAGAAACTGCCTTTGGCTCAGGTCATGATCCTGGAGACCCAGGATTGAGTCCCACATCGGGCTCCCTGCTCGGCCGGAAGCCTGCTTCTCCCTCTCTCACTCACCCTGCTTGTGTTCCCTCTCTGGCTGTGTTTCTCTCTGTCAAATAAATAAAATCTTTAAAAAAAAAAAAAAAGAGTCTAAGTCCATTTTTGAGGTTTGACACTGATAGCTTTCAAACCTCATTCCTTTCTGTTATGACTTGCCCCACATCTGGGCAAGTCTATGAGGAAGTTCAGGCCTTGGCAGGAAAGTTCACTCTACTCAAACCCCAGCCTTTATAGGAAAAATTCACCCCCATGCTATCCCTGAAAAACTCCAAAGCCACCTTATTGTCCCTCCTTCTTGCTTCATTCTGAACAGAAACTGAGCCCTTCTCAGGAAATCCTTTGACTATTTATATGTGATTAATAAACATTATTTTACATCTTCTCATGTCTGTGTCATTTGTCCCAACATCCATACATTTTTGGGATAGCCTGTACAGTGTTCAGCAGGAGATGCTTGGTGCCTAAATAAAACAGGACATAACAAGCTTCATTCTCCAGGGTAATGATAAAAACCTCATCTGACATGGACACAATTATGTTTGCATACTATATATCCAGTACTCCTTTCCTAGAAACATCATTTTGATTTTCCTTGAGAATCATTTCCACTCATTCTTATCCATGTATTTGGGGTGGAGCTGAGCCTCCTCTAGTTTCCAGGTCTCCCGGTGGCCTTGACCTCAGCCTAGCCAAGCATCGCACTATATCTCCTGGTCAGACTGATTTGGTTTGGAGGTGGTCTCATGATCTAAACTGATCTAAGAAAAGGCAATCCAAGGATTTGGTTTCAATTTTGGAGAAAGAAGAGCTTGATTTGTGCTGGGTTTGCTTGTTGTACGGCTAATCTAAGGCCAAACTTGCCAGGGCCCAGAGTTCTGAGGGGTCTCTCTCCAGAGTGACACCAATGTAGGTGCAAATGAAGCATAGAGATGAGGACAGAGAGACTCTAATCCTCCTAAAACTGTGCGGTCCTTGGATGTAGTCAAACTCAGACTCAGATCCACTCAAGATTTTATAGTTACATGAACTAAACTAAAAACTTCCCATTTCAGATTAAGCCACTTTTAGTTGGGTTTCTATCAGTTGTGCCTGGGAGAACTTTTGAAGGCTACAAACATCAGGGGTTTTCTACAATCTGAGTTTTTTGAGGCCAAATATTCAATGGAAACTGTATAACCTTGGTCCCCCATTAAACACTGAAACCTCCTTTCCTAAAGGAAAATCAGCAGATGTGTGAGAAATGGCACAAATTTTGACTTGAATTGCCACTCTAGTAAGACCAAAAAACCCCTAAATAAACAGTACTAGGTCAACAGTTTGCTAGAAATACCAGCTGAATCAGAATGATAAAATTCCAGCTCATTGGAATATCACTGACTCTGTGCACCAGGAGTCTTATGTCAGCAGAAGCTTGTGCTGTATTGGAGAAATCAAAGACAAACTACAGAATGAGCATGATTCCCCAGTTTCTACTCAGTGAAACTTAATTCTTTGGTAATTTCCATTCTAGTGCTGAAGTCAGTAAAGAAAGCTAAGCTAGGGCAAAATTTCCATTCCATACAACAGCTAAAATTTACTGAATGTTGTGGTAGGCAGGATAATGTCCCCCTCAAATGTCCACATGCTAATCCCTGAAAGCTATGAATATATTATCTTATATGACAAGGGAGAATTAAGTTCAAACCTGGACTTGAGGTCGCTAATTGGTTGACCTTAAGATAAGGAGCCTATGCTTGGTTATCCAGATGGACCTAATATAATCATGAAAGTCCTGATAAGGAGAGGGAGAGGAAAGAGAGGAGGTCAGAGTACTGCAGTGTGAGATCAATTCCACACCCATTGTTGCTGGCTTTGAAGAAGGAGCAGGAGGACCACAGGCCAAGGAATGTGGGCAGCTTCTAAAAGCTGGAAATAACAAGGACATAGATTCTCCCATAGAGGTTCTGTGTTGGTTTGGTACTGCTGCCATAATATAATTCTGCAGAATGGGGTGGCTTCAACAGTAGTCATTTGTTTGCTTGCAGTTCTGAATACTGGGAATCGAAGATCAAATTGCCAGCAAGTTTGATTTCTCTGGAGGCCTTAAAATGTCTGCTCACCATGCCCTCACATGGCCACCCTCTGTATACAGGCCTCCCTGGCATTTCTCCAGATGTCCAAACGTCCTCTTCTTAGAGGGACACCAGCCAGACTGGATTAAGACCTACCTTAGCAGCCTCATTTTAAAACAATCACCTCTTACTAGAGGGTATTATGCTAAGTGAAATAAGTCAGTAAGAGAAAGACAATTACCATATGATTTCTCTGATATGAGGAATTTGAGAGGCAGGGCAGGTGGGTCATGGGGGGAAGGGAGGGGAAAAATGAAACAAGATGGAACCCGGAGGGAAACAAACCATAAGAGACTCTTCATCTCAGGAAAAAAACTGAGGGTTGCTGGAGGGGAAGGGGATGGAAGCGAAGGGGTGCCTGGGTGATGGACATTGGGGAGGGTATGTGCTATGGTGAGTGCTGTGAATTGTGTAAGACCGATGATTCACAGATCTGTACCCCTGATGCAAAAATACATCATAGGTAAACAAACAAACAAACAAGTAAATAAATAAATGTGGTGACCCCTACAAAAAAAATCATAATCACCTGTTTAAAGACCTTATCTCCAAATACAATTATATTCCGCTGCTAGAGGTTAGGTCTTCAATATATCAATTTGGGGGGACAAAACTCAGCTCATGACAAGTTTCAAAAGGGAACACAGCCCTTCCAATAGCTTGATTTTAGCCCACTGGACCCATGTCAGACTTTTTTTTTTTTTTTTTAAGATTATTTATTTATGGGGCAGCAGTGTGGCTCAGTCATTAAGCATCTGTTTTTGGCTCAGGTCATTATCCCAGGGATCGAGTCCTACATCGGGCTCCCTGTTCAGTGGGAAGCCTGCTTCTCCCTCTCCCTCTCTTGCTGCTTGTGTTCCCATTCCCACTGTCTCTCCCTCTGTCAAATAAATAAATAAAATCTTTATTTTAAAAATATTATTTATTTGAGAGAGAGAAGAAGCAAGCACAGGGGGAGAGTGGCAGAGGGAGAAGCAGACTCCCCACTGAGCAGGGGGCCCATTGTGGAGCTCAGTTCCAGGACTCTGAGATCACGACCTGAGCTGAAGGCAGATGTTTAACCTACTAAGCCAACCAGATGGCCCCCATGTCAAACTTCTAGAAAAGTGTGAGACAATAAATCTGTGTTGTTTGAAACCTCTACAATTGTGGTAATTTGTAAAGGTGGCCCCAAGAAACTAATACATGCATTTACTATGTGGCAGCACTGTACTAAGTGCCTTGCCTCTATTAATTTAAGTTTTATCCTCATGTCAGCCTTAGGAGAAGACATCATCATGAACTCCATGTTGGAGGAAACAGAGACAGGGAGATGCTTAGTATCTACCCACCGCCATATTGCTAAGGGTAGTGAGACCCAAACTTGAACTCAGACACAACTGATTCCAAAACCCTGCTGCTCTACCACCACCCCACGCACTGGAAGACCAGGACTCAGAAACTTGACTTTTCAATCAGGATGCATAAAGAATGGTAACAAAGAGTCATCAGATGAACAGGGACACCTGCTCTCAGCTTTTCATTTGGAAAATGAACAAAAAGTTCAGAGAAATGAGGTAGCCTCCCAATACCCAGAGCCAGGTGTCTAGGGCCAAAATGGAGTCTAGGTCTCCTGGCTGTCAGCCCAGTGCACCAGCCACTCTTTCTTGTTCAATGACAGGGACCATCACTTCATGTCTCCATGACATCTCACTGAATCACATTACAAGGGAAGAGCTGAGATCTGAGCCACAATATGGCAAAGCTTTGTCTCAACCCTCCTACCTCACTGTACCTCTTATAGAAGTATCTCATTATGAGAACACAAACTGCATGTTTAAACTTATCTTATATTCCTTGGTAAGCAACTTTACAAACAGGAAATGCCTTTAAAATTTTTATCTGAATCCCAAATTTGAGTGTGGATTCTGGACAAGTAAGACCATGAAGTGGCTTCATTTCTCCTGTTTTATCTAGAAAAGTCAACAGTAGCAAAGAGACCTGTGGGCAATAGACTGTGAATCTGCCACAGGAGCATCAGGCTAAGTCTTTCTAGGGCACATCACAAAGTTCATGCACTTCATGGCTTTTCTGAAACATCCCAGGAGACAGCTTTTATTTCCCTCCCCAAAACATCTTTTATTTTCATTTCTGGGAAGGGCTGGCCACATGGCTGATGAAGCTGGGAACAGGTGATTTCTTTACACAACTGATAATTGAAAGACCATAAATACTCCAAGCTGGTAACATTTGATTAGAAGGATTCCCAAGAATTACTGCAATCCTATCCTGGTCAAGAGAGAAAGAACTGCTGTGACTTGCACCACCGTGCCTGGAGGAAACAGCCGTGTTTTTAAGTCACTGAGCCTCAGCGGCCCAAGGAATTCATCACTGAGTCTCAGCACCACTGCTTCTTTTTAAGAACTGGGGAATATCTGGTGGGGAATTTGCAGGGGATGAGAGTGAACTGGCAGTGGATACTTTTGTGTCATATGTTGGTTGCTCAAATATTGAGAGTGGATATCCCCGAAAGGTCAGCTGTCTTACCCATATACAGCAAAGTTCTCATGAGAATTGTTTTTGCCAAAATTTAAAGGATGTTATTTTGTGACTTTAAGCATCAGTGTAAAGCATAGTAAAAACTGTCATGTTTGATTTCCTTTATGTTAACAACCTTGGGCTTCCATTGCCCACTTAAAGTGACTAAACTAGCAAATCAGAATATCCGTAACATTGCTTAAAATGAAATTCCATTAACACTAAATGAGACACCTCTCTCTCTCTTTCTCTCTCGACAAGTTGATGGAATTTTGCAATTGCTTAAAATCTTAAGTGGAATTTTAGTTGCAATGGATTGAAAAACACAGAAGGCACCAAACTGAGGTGATTATTTGTGATAAAATAGTAGTCAAATATAACAAGGCAAACTGATTTTAAATTTGAAAGGATAATGGGCTTTATTTGTGTTTGGGGCATTAATGTGCTAATGTGTTGGTTTGTTTTTTTTTTAAAGGCTTTTATTTTTTCCCCCTTCTTCTCTAAAATATTCTTCACTGTGTTATAATATTTCCCTACTGGGCCAAAAGGAGTGGGGAGGAGAGATTAGAAAAGGAAGAGAGCCAAAGGTAATTAAACATTCCATTTAAAATGTTGCAATCACAGCATCTTACTGTAAGGAGTCCTGTTATCACATTCCCATCCCACAGGCTCAATTCTACTGTCAATATGCTCATATCACTCACACGCTACAGAAGACAGCTCCCTCTAATTTATTGTGTGGTTTAACACTGTCAAGGGATTCTTTAGCTGGTCCAAATCGCTTTGGTTAAACAGATACACACACACACACACACACACACACACACACACACACACACACACACACACTTAAAGTTTTCTGCATCAGTCCCAAAGCACTCATTTGTGAAAGTTCCCTTTTGGTTTAATTAAACTTTTCATTAGACCAGAGACTAAAAAGGCACATATATGACATTGCCTGTCAAGTTTTGGTTGGTCAAATAATAGAATAATCAATCATCTCTATTCTTAGAGAATGGTATGATCAAAAGTATTATAGAGGCAGTTAGATTCATTCTCAGAGAGTCGCTGAACAATTACAGTGATTGTCAATTGTTAACTGCTTCTGATAAGTACATAATGACCCTAAACGTTTCCTTAACAACATGGAAATTAAAATCATCTCTCTTAGTTGAGTCTTTGCTTCTAGACAGAATGAGACCTGCAAAAACTAGCTTGGGGTCCCAATAGCTTTTTCTTTCTTTTTTGAAGTATTTATTTATTTATTTATTTATTTATTTATTTATTTATTTATCTATTTGAGAGAGAGAGAGAGAAAACACAAGGGGGGCAGAGGAGGGTGGAGGAGAGAGGGAAAGAGAGCAACAGACTCCCCACTGAGCTCAATGGGGCTCAATCCCAGGACCCTGAGATCATGACCTGAGCTGAAGGCAGAAGCTTAACTGATATGGGGCTCAATCTCAGGACCCTGAGATCATGACCTGAGCTGAAGGCAGAAGCTTAACTGATATGGGGCTCAATCTCAGGACCCTGAGATCATGACCTGAGCTGAAGGCAGAAGCTTAACTGATAATGGGGCTCAATCTCAGGACCCTGAGATCATGACCTGAGCTGAAGGTAGAAGCTTAACTGACTGAGTCCACAGCAACTCCCCAATGGCTTTCTTAAGATAGATCAAGATATACTTAAGTCCAAACTTGGGAAATGCTTATTTCTTAATTAAAGAAATCCACTCACTCATACAGTATACAGACATCACCCCGCCATGGAGGTTAATATTACAGTTGATTCCAAAGGTTAGGGTACTTTTGTTTAGCTTCAAAGACAAGAGAATGGGCAATTTATTATTCAAATATTCATTTGGCATCTATAGCTGGGATGACTCCCTCCCCGCCCCGGACTTTATGGGAACTTGGTAATTTCCAGGGAATGAAAGAGATACCCTCAGGTATCCTCCTCTGGGGAGGAAACCCAGGTTCTACCTCAGAGATCTACACACTGAAAAGCCAAGGTGTTAAGGCATCTCAATATTTTCTATCACCTCTTTGTTTTCCTGCTTCTTAAAAAAGAAATCAAGATGAATGCCTCTGTTTTAGCATACCCTAAAAATATTCCTTAGGGACACAACTCCCAACTTTCTTCTTTGCTTCTTAGGACTTTAGAAAGGAGATTACCCTTTATTCATCTCTGCCTCCCCTGAATTCTTGTCTGTCAAATAATAGGTACTCAGTTCTTTCAGTGAATAAACAAATACACGAATGGAAGATATCTGATCTCCTAAGCTCTTTATCTCAAATTAATTTCTTCTTTTGTTCATCCCCTCTTGTGCTTTCCATATTTGCTTGAATCTCTAAAAAATTCTTGAAATTTGATCTTCAAGTATCGGACATTTACCTGGATTGCTGCTTCATCCCTCCACTGTTCTCCAGATGGCATATCTTTTGATGAAACATATCCATGCTCACTATTGTTCTGCATATTGATCAGGTTTTCCCTTCACAGACACATCACATTCACAGTTTGCAAAGAATTTTCAAGAACACTCATTCTCTCCTCCTTTCCATAAGGTAGCACAAGAAATGGCCCTTCCCAATTCATATACCAGAAAACAGGTTCAAAAGAAAGGTAGGCCTTTCAGCTGTGGAGATTCTTTCCCCTCATCCTACCCTGCCCTACAGACTGTGTTTCTTGAGAAAGTTTTTCACTGAACAGCCAAAGAGGTTGAAGTTAGACAACAGATTTAAGTCCTGTGCAGGTTGAGGGAGCAATGTGGAATGTGCAGAAACTTAGATTCTGCTTGGGCAGACTGCTTGGGCCACATGGAACGTCCCTACCTTCTTCCCTGGGGGATGGCAGCACTGAAAAGCATTCCTCCTAGATGGCCTGGTCTGGAGGATATGCACTGAATGGCACCAGAGAATCTCTGAGCAAGGGCTGGTTGCTCTCCCTTCAGTTGGCACCCTTGCCTTCTCTGACCAACTCCCTCACTGACTCTCTGGTTATAGTACTTAGATTTCTTGTGGGGACAACTACACTCTCCATTGGGCCTGGAAACCCATTGGGTCAATCAGTCTATCTCCTGGGAACCTGGATGAGGAGCAGCATGATGCAGATATGTCCCAATGGCTGCCCTTCCGCTAACTCCATCTCCTGCCTGCTCCAGTCTGTCCTGAGGTCTGCCTGTCCATTTCCCCAATTCTGAGAGCCGCCCTTCTCTTCTTCTAGTCAATGCTAATCTTTTGCATAGTTCAGCCAGATTTGGGATCTATTGCTTATAACCCAATTCAAACACTTAACTAATATAGAAGAGATACAAAGGAAGAGATTTCCTAGAAATCTGATGGGCCGGAGACCTGTCACCTGGAAGATGGACCTGTCTGGGCTCTGTATGCATTCCATGTCAGCTCCTGCTTCCGCTGTGACCTGGACTGTCAGGAAAAAGTCCTTGTCACTTCCCATTAAGGTAGGCTGGGAACAAAGTACTGCTGTCAGAGACCGAACCAGCCAATGGACAAGGGCAAAGCCTTTCATATTGCCAGTTCAGTCTGAGGAGAGAGCACATCCTGCTAAGCTAGTAAGAAATACATGGGCCTTGGGTCAGCTCTGTGTTTGTGTTTCAGCAGAATTAACGATAATGGCAGGAGGTAACACCATTTCATGTCGAGCATGCAGGCACTGAAATATGAAAGGAATTCCTGAAGTCACAGATTGAGGGGAAAGACTTCTTCATTTCTGAAAAACAGATGACAATTGATGGAACACATGGGACACAGTCAGTCCTGGGATGAAAGGGCGTTTGCCATTTGAGATTCGTGGGGGCTCTGTCCAACTCTGTCCAAATCTCTCCCAAACTCTGCTAAACATCTTCCAAGGCTGAGAGGGGCCACAACTTAGGGAAAGGCTTGAACTTGAGCCTTATTCTAGACTGACACCAGAGTGTTGACTTTCCTGGCCTACAGGGATTTAATAATGAGAGGAGAATCAGATCCTTAACTGTGTTGCTTTATCTTCTTTCAACTCACTCTGCCCTCGCAGGAAAATTCCACTGGATGACAGCAGTATCAACAACTCCCATTAATTAGACACTTAATGTATTCCAGAGACCATGCTCAATGCTTTACATTTATGGTTTCATTTAATTTTCCTATCAACCCATAGAGTCAGTATAGGGTTTCTGCTGGACCTCAGATTGGCACAAAGAGATGCCCTACCTCAACACACACACACACACACACACACACAGAGTCAGGCCACAGCCCTTTTACTTTTGGTGCTTATGGCACCACTTCAAGGAGTATGTAACAACCTTTGTACTTCTGTTTGCAGGAATGTGTATAAACACTGGACTCCTCTGGTTCTTGAACTAAACATAGTCTCACAGAATCTTTCCCCTCATCCTGAATGGTAGGCCTGTGCCAAGCTCTGTTCAAAATCCCGAGAAGCTCATTTTCCCAGCACAGTTGCATTCTGTTATTCACATCTCCATATGACAGAGTTAGGAAGTAACAAATAGGATTCAAACCTGTATCAGAAGAGGTTTGCCTAGAGCCTAGAGCTCTGTAATGTACAATGGAGATACTGCCTAGAGCTCTCCGGAGACTGACCCCATCAAAGGCGCATCCAAGTATCCAGACACTGGGAGCCTGGTTGCATGTGCTGCTGTGACAGGGGCTGGCCTTAATGGCCCTCTAAGGTGTTGCTACCTATGGGGCTGAAATCTGCTCTTGGCACATGCCCATACCTGTGATTGAATAGGGTTTTTCTTGGCAAGAGAAAAAGACAGTTATGGGAACACATGTCCATAAGATACCTGGGAGACACACACCCAGGTTTTAGGATGGCTTCTTGAAGACTCTCCCATACTCCCTACCCCCTGATTTCCTAGCTCTCTGGGGCTAGGGAAAAATTAACAGAACCCTGCCCAGCCTTATAGGTTCCTGCCAGCACTGTTCACACCTCACTTTCCTTTCCCAGGTCTGCTCTTCAGACCAGCGGCCCCACCTCCTACGACTGCACCTCCTCCATCAGCGTTTTCAAAGCCAATCTTATCCAGGTCACTCTCCCATCCTAGCTGCAGATCTGGGGTGCAGCTCAGATGCTTCAAAAATATCTGTGTTACAACCTGCCCCAGGCAGTTCCAGCAACTAACATTCCTATGAAACAGCTTGCCAGGTGGTTTTACGGATGTGACCTAATTTGATTTTCAGTATCTTCCTCTAAAATAGCCCCTATATCATCAGCTTTATTTTCAGGCAGGAAAGAAACAATAGGAACAATCTGCTGCAGTGTTTTCTTTTCCTTGTGGGGCCCTACACTACCGGGAGGTTATGTTCTAAAGTCAGACAAAAAATGTATATTGGGCAAAACACCTTTAAAAATCCCTGAAAAACCTAGGAAGTAGAAAATGTTGACTTTATATCATTAATAGTCTATAGCAAATCTACTACAAACTACAGCTTGAGGACCTCCGAACTAGAGTAAATACAGGAACAAAATCAAATTTCTGTATGCAAACGCAGGCATTTTCAAATAATCTACCTTTCAGATAACTCAATTCTCCGGGGGGTGGGTGGCGAGAAATGAACAGAAATGCTGATGTCCCTGCTTGTTGCCATATGCTGCATCCTATTTTAATATTAATCCTCAATTATTAGAATGTATGCTATAGATCTGTTCATTATAAGGAGCAATGTAGGTTTTGGGTCTGTTTCTAATAATGGGCATCTAGGGCACATGCTGTTCTAAGACTGTTTAAAAGTGAAATGTCTTGATGGCATATCTGTAATGTACAATGGAGAAACCAGGCTCAGAGAAGAAGGGGCCTCCCAAAGCTACACAGTGTTCATGTAGAGCCCCTATTCTCCAATCTCTAGGCTGGCTGTCTTCCTAGAGCATGTCCATCCCATAATGGAATCACTAAGTTGACGTGGCTCAAGCTTTATTTGAACTGGTTGGCATACAACTGACTGGGAGCATCACTGAGTCATATTTATTCCATGGGGATTCTTTGCTCCCTGAATGCATTCCTGAAGACTATTTCAATTACACTGCTTTCTGGTGTTAGGAAGTCAGTGAAACATTCCCACATCTGTCTTGCACTGCATCATGTTCGCCTTACGTGACCAACAAGCAAACATCCATTTAGGACATGGGAGGAGGTTCTTAAACCATTTGTACAACCACAGTTGTGATAACTGGACCCTGGCAAGGTGCCGGGCACCCTGCCAAATGCTTTATGTGCTTTATCATGTTTACTCCTTAATAATGAAATCCGAATTCTTTTCATCCCCTTTTAGAGTTGAAGAAATGGAGGTTTAGAAAGGTCAACTAAGTTGTTCAAGGTCACACAGCTAGAAGACAGCAGAGCATGGAATCAGATCCAGGTCTGTTTCACTCTAACCCTGAAATGCTGAAAATGCTGCCCACGTGAAACCTGAACGGTCGAATCAGCAGTCTCGTGAAGACAGGGCCACAGTAGTGGTGGGAGAGACTGGAGAGTCACTTTCCAGTCCTTGGGGACAGTCATTGTGAGTGCCCTTGTCATCACAGCATGCTCAATGCACACTGAGAGGGACAAAACAGGGGTCAAGTGTTGTTGCCTTACAAATGCACACAATGAATATAGCTTGTGAGCCTGACCAGAGCCACATCTCCACACCCCCTGCTTTTTGGGTCCCATCTCCTTTGTCTCCCGCCTATGTTGCTAGGCCACAGTCTACTTAGGATTGCTTATTTAATCTATAATAATCCAATGTGTCACATAGAATCCAGAGAAGTGACAGTGTACCGCCTCCCACTGAAGTGAGAATATTTCTCGCCAACTCAAATTATTTATGGTCTAACAGTTAACCAGTCACTCAACTTGAGGATTTTGGCACCGTAGGGCTGTTTTATTACCCTCAGCATAAAGATGCCTTGTACATAAACAACATTTACTATGACAGTCTGCTAGCTGGCTTGTTAAAACCATGTTGTGTCAGGATAGGATTGTTATAACTGAAGCAGAAAGCACCTTGCTGTTCTTCTCTGCACGAGTGCACCTGGTTCACAGTAAGTACTCACATATTTTGGTCAACATATTCACCAAACCATTATTTATAGTATGCCTACTATGTATCAGGTTCTTCTCTAAGTACTGGAAACCACATAGGAGAAAAAAGATCCCTATCATTATGAGGCTTACGTTCCAATTGAGGGAGACATAAAATTAAAAAAAAATAGATATATGCCAGTGCTTTGAAGAAAAATAAGGCAGAGCAAAGGAGGGCTGAGAATGATAGGTGATACCACTATGGTCTGGGACAGCGTCTCTTGTTGGCAGACATGTGAGCACATAAGTGAAGGAAGTGAGTGACTGGTAAGAAGAGTATTCCAAGAAGAACCAACAGTAAGACCAAAGTCCTTGAAGCAGAAGCATGCCCAATATGTTGAGGGAAAAGCAAGGTGGCCGGTGTGGCTAAAGTGGACAAGTCAGAAGGGAGAAAGGGTGAGTGGTAAAGTAAGAGAATTAGCAGGATGTTTGGACGGTGTGACGTCTGATTATATATAGGACCTTGTAGCCACAGTAAGGTCTTTAGATGAGGAAGGAAGGAAGGAAGGAAGGAAGGAAGGAAGGAAGGAAGGAAGGAAATAAGGAGGGAAGGACTAAATCAGTGAATGAAAAGTGCCATGTGTTAGGACAGAAACAATTTTCTCTTTGTGTCTCTGGAACTAATCAAAGCAGCCACCATTTACTGAAAGCCTACAATGTACCATGATCTGTGCTAGGCATTTGGCAGACATTATCTAACTTAATTCCCCTGACTACCCCAGGGTGGGGCACGTGACCCTCTTCTACAGATGAGGGAAGGTGGAGGTACAGAATGATTAGCAACTTGCACAGGATTACAGAATGTTAAATAAACAAACCTGAATCTCTCAGAATATAAGGCCTGTGCTCTAAAAACACTTCAGCTACTGGGGTCCTTAGGAAGGACAATCTGACTCAAAACAAGAAAACATTTTCAAGACAGTACAGCTACTTGAATATGAACTAGGCCATCTGTGGAAGGGAGGAGCTCCCCAGGATGGAATGCATCCTGGTAGATACTAGGTATGGAAGGAGGAGTTTAAGCATCAGGTCAGGTATAAGGTAGGGTGATGTGCAAGCCCTCAGTGATATTTGAAAGTCTCTCAGAGCCCTGAATATCACCTGACACTTTCTTCTGGAATGCTGTTTGTCTACACTTGTTTTTACATTGATTATGGTATCTTTGGCAATACAGATGCTTTTAATTTTTAAGTATGAGGAATTCAAATTCATATGCACAAATTGGTTCCTTTTTTGCTTGATGGCATTGAGGTCTCTGCCTTACTTAAAAAATACTCTTCCACCCCAAGACTATAAAATACTACCCTACATTTTTTCTAATACTCTTAAACATTTTAAAATTGGGATGGAATTCTTATAAAATTAACCATTGTGCATTTTTGGTGGCATTTAGAAGATTTACAATTTTACATAACCACTGCTTCTATCTAGTTCCAAAATACTTTCATCACCCCAAAGGAAACTCCATACCCATTAGCAGTTATTTTCTATTCCCTCCTCATTCAAGCCCCTGGTGATGAATAATTTGCTTTCTATCTCAAAAGATTTGTCTGTCCTAGACATTTCATGTAAATGGAATCATATAATATGTGCAAACTTCAGAGTCTGGCTTCTCCTACATAGTGTAACATTTTCAAAGTTCATCTAGGTTGTAGCAGGAATCAGTACTGCATTCCTTCTTATGGCTGAATATTTTATTGCATCAATATCCTTAAACTTTTGACTTGTCCTACAATTGTAATCTATTTTGTATATGGTGTGAGGTAGGGGTCTAACTTTGTAATATCATAGACACTGAAGCGTTATTTTTATAGTAATACCAATACCCAGGAGGAAATAAAAATATATTAGATTATTCAAATATATTAATATTTCACCACTTAAATTAACCTAAGACCCAAGTACTTTCAACACATCTGTAATTACACCTGCCAGAGATGAAGCAAGATCTTACTTACAACAACAATTTGCCAGTCTTTACCTTGGCAGTTTAGGCGATCACACTCATTCATGGGCCTCCTAATGCCCCCCACCCCGCCTTGGGCATTAGCAGGTTTGTGGAGTGACATTTATCCAATCAATGTATCAGCATTCAATGTATCCTCTTAAAAAACACTTAAAAGATATATAGCATTCTATCTCAAACCCATGCAAGCTGGGAGTTCAGAAATAGCATTCGTATTCTGGTTAATTTATTTTCTAAATGTTCATTCCAGAGTGGTGGAAACTTTTGACCTTGATGCTGATTATGATTAGCATAGCAATCACTCTTCTATAATTAAAAGGCAGATGAGAATTTTCTTTGGCTTGTTTATTAATTCCCTTATGAATCTTTTTTTTCTTTCAGCAATGAGGGCAAAGTGTTTTGTGTTAGTCATGAGGGATGTGGGTGTAGTTACCCCAAAGATAGAGGCCATGACCTCACCTTAAAGAATAACCACTGCCTCTTGAGTGACCCTGAAGCAATCTGTGCCCCCTCCTTTTCCTCCTCCCCACCTCCCTTTGCCTAGCAATAATATACAGCCACACAGCCCTCATGATTAGCCACAGGAGTTACATTTATTTTAGATACTGATCTTTTGACAGCACGGAGTAGAAGGCGAAGACCCTTTTGCAAAAACCACTGCAGCATGGGACAGCCTTTTGCAGATCTTACCTTATGTGAGTCTGACTCTGGAGGCCCAGGACCCCTGTTCAGCTCTATGCCTTTGCTTCTCCACTTGACACTCAAGTTACAGCTGGGAATGATGCTTATGGTCTCAATTTTAATAATGACTATTATTTATGGATCATTTGATATATGTGGACACGATTCAAAGTGTTCTTCATGCTTCCTGCCATGTAATCCTCTCAATAATGTGAGGTAGGTATGATTATCATTCCCATTTTTTTAGATGAGGAAACGGGCTTCAAGTGATAAATAACTTACCCCAGATCATTCAGCTAAGTACGTGTGAGAAGTGGGATCTCGGCTTGACTATAAGGCTCCTCCTCTAAACCAACTCACTTTTGTTTCCCCAATGCTTCACCTTGACACTTGACTCTTTCCATAACTGGAGCTTTCTCTACAGACTTGCCCCCTGTAATAACGATGCAATGGCAACAATGATGCTGATGGCAAACACCTGTGCCAGGCTCTCTTCCACTCCTCATGTATGTAGAACACCAATAAGGTGGATACTATTATGATTCCCATGTTACACATGAGAAACTGAGCCAAGGAGGAGTCCTCACAGCAGCAGAGACGGGCCTGGAGCCGGGACTATCTGTGAGCTTTGCTGTTGCAGTGGAGATACAGAAAGGCACCTTGGAACCTTTGAAGCTACTGTGCAGCTCAGCAGGGATTCAATTACTGAACTGGGTTTGTAGTTTAATCCCAGGCAGGATATGGGAATTCCTCTTCCCTGACATCTTTCCAAGGCTCGTTTCTCTGCAATACCTCCTCTACCACTTCTGTTCTCTTCTGCTCCCTCCCATCAGAATAATTTTCACTGATGTTCTTAATGCTGAGATCTCATTTCTGTGATCCCCTCAGTTCTAACTGGGACTCTGAGTTGCACCTTGCTCCTGTGATGTTCTTTCAGCTCTGAGGCCTAAAGTGGAGCCTTCAGCTCTAACCCAAACAAACTCCCTGTGGGATACTGTCCAAATCTCTCCATAGAGTATACATCAGCTCTCTCCACTAGGGGGCAGAGAGGAGACAAAGAGACAGAGGAGGTCTCAGGTGGAGATGAACAACTGAGACACAGACTGGGGAGCTCCTTGGAGCTGCAAGTGGTCTTCTATAATATCCTATTAATTTGGCTACCTTGATTGGGGAAAATTTGTGGCCTCTGTTGTCATAAATAATTTATTGAGTTTGACATGCTGAATTTTAGGATAATCCTTCTGATATAGTTCCAGGATGATCTCAAATAGGAACTAAACAGGATTAAATAAAACTTGCATCGTGTCTTGCTTTAAAATGGCTACATAGTTAACAGTAATAACGATAATGATAAAATTGCAAAAATATTTATAGAGAATTTTTATGTGGGAGACTATTTTAAGAGACTTAAATGTATTTTTTTAATTTTTAAATTAACATATATTACTGATTTCAGAGGTAGAGATAAGATTCATCAGTCTTATATAATACCCAGTGCTCATACATTGCATGCCCTCCTTAATGTCCATCACCCAGCCTTAAATGTATTAACTCTTTAATTCTTGGGAAGGAAGTGCTATTATTTTCTCCATTTACAGACAGGGAAATTGAGAGATTAGGGTAAGTGCCTGGGTTATCCAACTGTAAGATGCAGTCAGGATTCAATCCCTGCCAGCTGCTGCATGAACTATATCCTTATATTGTGTGTCTATTTTATTTTTATTTTTTTAAAGATTTTATTTATTTGACAGTGAGAAACACAGCTAGAGAGGGAACACAAGCAGGGAGAGTGAGAGAGGGAGAAGCAGGCTTCCCGCCGAGCAGGGAGCCCGATGTGGGACTCGATCCCGGGTCTCCAGGATCATGACCTGAGCTGAAGGCAGTAGCTTAACCAACTGAGCCACCCAGGTGCCCCTGTGTGGTCTATTCTAATCAAGGGCTTCCAGAGACAGAAGACATTGCCATGATACGAAGATATGTTCAAGTCCTAACTACTAACCCCCATTTCTTTTTGTCTTGCTGGTGCCAGGGGCCTTTGTACATATCATCCCATTTAGTCCTCACAACCATGCTTTGAGGAAAGTACTGTTACTCATCCCACTTTAAAGATGTAGAAACTGAAGTTTAGAACAGTTAAGATAGTTTATAAGGTCAAAAAGTTGATGAGTAGAAGGGTTAGCACTTGAATCCAAGCCCTGCTTGACTTCAAATCTAGTTTTTTAAGCATACATTTTTTTCTGCGTTCTTTCACAGTATAGTGTAGAAAGAAGAGAAGATGGCTAATATTTTAATTAAAAAATGAATATCTGTTAAGAATTTACATAAATGACTTCCCCCACTATTTCGTGAATTTTAATGTAACTTCATACCAATGTCAGTGAAGAACTGTAGCACTGACCTTGAGGGCCTATACAGTTTTTCATTCCTTCTGAGGGTCGTTAATACTTGAAAATCTAGAAATCTTATAGTTATTCAGTTTTTTTCATTCATGGGAAATTTTTCTATCTTTCTCATCCTTATTTTTTGCCCTCGAGCTACTTTTCCTTCTGTCTCCCAGTATTTTAACTATTCTAGTTTCAGTTACTCTATCCAGCCCAGATTTCTCTCACAAGCCCCAGAATTTATTTCTACTTGGCCCCTGCACACCACTGATGTCTCACACCAGAGATCCACCATATCTGAAATCTGACAAATAGAACCTTCTCCTGGTTTCCTAATTTCTGATTAGGCCACACCCATCCCTGATCACTCATGCCTAAAATTCCAGGATCATCTTTGGTATTTTTTCTCCTTCAAAACTCAATCTGTTCATTCTTTTATTACAACTATTTATTCACTGTAGGAGGGATAGAACACCATTATATCCATCCGTTTGTTCAAGTAACACATATTTGCAACTGGAAGTGAATACCGGCCAGACCATACAAAACCCAAGCATAGAGGACTTCTCCTATACCATGTAACAGAAGGTAGAAAATGAGAAGTACACAAAGTCACCTGACTTTGTGTGGATTTTCAGAAGAGACAGATTTCTCTTAGCTGAAGAGCAGCTGGAGACCATACATTATATCAAGCCCCTCTTCCCATGCCCACAGTTGTTACTAGACCCCATGCACATAGATGTAAAGTAAATTTCACTATTGAATTCTAAAATTAAGGCTACAGATCAGTGGCTTACAAATCCCTTAATTGTGTAGTCCAAGTCTATCTTACCTTTATATTATACTCTATGTTCAAGAAGAAGCTTCTAAAAAGGTTAACCATAAATGTTTAATTGGAAAGGAGCGTCATCATCTAATTTGGGATTTTCAACATTTGTTGTGGATATTGTGCAGGGAATGGATTGCAGGTAAGGGTAGAAGCTGGAAGGTTAGTTCAATGTATTCCAGGCAAGAGACTGACATTCTTCTCCATGATCTAGACTAGGGGTTGGCAAAACATGGCCATGGACCAAATTTGGCCCACTGCCTATTCTTATAAATAAAGTTTTATTAAAATAACAACCATGTACACTTGCTTACATTTAGTCTATGGCTGCCTTCATGCTACAACAACAGTGTTGAGTAGTTGCAACAGAGACCATCTGGTCTGCAAAGCCTAAGATATTTCCTATTTTACCTTTTACAATTTGCTGACCCATGCTCTAGACAAACTACCTCCTTCCAAGCCTTAGAACATGCAGAGTGTCTTCCCACCTCAGAGAATAGCACATGCTGTTGTGTCTGCCTAGAATATTCTTCCCTCATTTTTGGCACTGCATTTATTAGCCTTTAGGTCTCAGATTAAATGACAGAGAAATGTGTGGAATTGAAAGAAGCCCTTTTATTCTATCCCTTCCGCCTGTTTGAATGCGTCCTGCTATTTTTGTAATTGGCTTCATCTTTCAGTTATATATGTATTTGTGTATTTGTGTATTGTTAGTCTCTCTTATCCTTAGATGCTAAGTGTCATGTGGGTGGGGACCACATGTTTTATTCACCATTGCAAGCCTAACAGCTAGCATTTTTTTTTATAAAGATAGGGTCCAGATCAGTGTTTGGTTCTGAGAATGGATCATTTATGAAATGGCATGATGAGAAATGTCAGTAGATTTTATGTATAAAAATAAATATTGAAACTTTAAAAATATTCCCACCAATAAAACAGGCATAAGTGCGTGGTTAACCACTCCCTAAAAACCAACAGGAAACTGATTCTGATCCAAAGAAAAATAAGCATAATATGTGGATAAATAAGTGCCCTGAAAAGAGGATGTCCAAATGGCCAATAAACATATGAAAAATTATTTCAACTTCATTACTGATTATGAAAATGAAAACCACAGTGCAAATTGCAAATTAAAAGTATACACGTTCACCAGAATGGCTAGAATTACAGAGGCAGAAAACAGCAAATATCAGCAAGCATGTGTTGAAAACAAAACTGTACTGCACTGCTTATGGGAATGTCGATTGGTACACCTGCTTTGGAAAACTGTTTGGTAGGTCTAGTAAAGCTAAACTTATGTATTTCCTAACACAATAAAAAAAATACAGGTATGGTCTTGCCTAAAGACCTATACAGAATACTAATAGTAGCACTTTTTGGAATAACTCCAAACTGGAAACTGCTCAAATCCCTACGGATAAAATGAATATATTGTGAAAGATAAGTACACACACTCAAACACACGCAATGGAATACTGTGCAATAAAAAAACGTACCACCTGTCACTCTGTACAACAAAACGGATAAATCTTGTAAATGCAATGTTCAAAGAAAGAACTAGGAATAAAATGAGTTCATTTTGATGGACTAAAGAAACAAATGAAGCATATTTGTGCTGTTAGAAGTCAGGTTGACATTATCCTTGGCAGGGTTTTGTAACTGGAAAGGGGCCACAAGGTGTGTTTCTAGAGAATTACTGATGTTCTCTCTTCACCTGCATGCTGATTATATAAATGTCTTCAGTTGTGAATATTAATCAAAAATATACTTTTAATTATACTTCCTTTTTTTCTGTATATTATACCACAGTAGAAAATTAAACAGAAAATTTAAGTGGTTGATCACTTTTTATAGTCATGAGTGTGTTTGGGGGCATAAGAAAGATAAAAATGTGCTTCCTGAAACATATGCCATTAAAAGAAAGGTGTCTTTAAAAAATCCGTAAGCCTATGGTTTATCATAGAGGAAGACAGATGTTCATTGATCTGCACAATCATATTAGAAATGGACAAGCGCATTTTGCATCAAGAGCCATTAGTGGTTTGCAGAACACATTAAGAGCAATATCCTTGAGCATGTAGTCAAATAAAAATAAAATATCAATGATACCATATTATAGGTATTTAAAAATACTTGCGAGCAGTTCCACGTCCACCTAAGAGCCTCACCACAAGTTATGTGGCTGGGACAGTTTATCCCCATAGTACAGGTCAGAAACTGAGACCCAAGAAACAGTAAGTCATTAGAAATGATGGCAGAATGGGTTTCTAACCCTTGTTCAGATGGAGTTTTAGTATCTTAATATTCTAGGACTTCCTAAGTATCTTCAACCTGAAGACTCCCCACCTTTTAGAGATGAAAATGTTCTGAAAACCCTGAACAGGATAACATGTGATTTTTTAATATAAATTAAAATAAATATTATGACCAAAACCCTCTGTGAATTCCATGATGTTTTAAAGTGAATTTATATTAATCATAGCTATACCTATATGTTTAAAAAGTTGTCAGGCAAACAAGTCATGATATATTTTATTTTTTTAAGTTTTTTTATTTTTTTGAGAGAGAGAGAGAGAGAGAGAGAGAGAGAGAGAGAACATGAGTGGGTGGGAGAGGTGGAGAGAGAAGCAGACTCCTCACTGAGCAGAGAGCCTGACACAGGGCTCAATCCCAGGACCGGAGATCATGACCTAAATTGAAGGCAACCTCTTCACTGACTGAGGCACCCAGGAGCCCCACGATATATTTTTAATTTGAAAGATAATGTTGTGTGGATATATGGATTCAAGAATATCCACATAATCTAATGGTCAAATAATCTAAAGGTCAGGAATCAGCATGGTTGGAGAACTGTGGCAGAGCCTGTGGTTTCTAGTCTTCAGATTTCCTGCAAAAGCTCTCAGAGGTGAGATGTCCTACTCCAGCCTTCCATAAGGAGTGCCAACTCACTACTCATTAGCTTCCAATTTGGTACAGCAAAGGTCTAAGGCTTCTGTATGCCTCCTGTTCATGCCCCTTCTGCAAACAGTACCATGTTTCACTTTGAAGAACAATTTACTCTTCTCACTTCACATTATAGTGTGGGGCTGACTTCACTGTATCTAAGACCTACCATTGGAAAGTTCCATTCCCTGGGCACAGTGACAGGTGCATGGATGGACAAAGAAACCAGACTGGACCAAATAATAGTCAGTCTTCAGAATTTGGTTAAATAATTGGGAAATAAATGTCTTTCTCCTGGGGTTGCTACATTGGTAGGACACAGCCTAGAACTGTAGTGGCTGTTCCACACTGTATGGAAAGAATCTGCTAACACAGAAAAAAGACTAGACATGGAGGGTGAATCTGACAATATTACTCAAGCACCTGGATTCATCTGTGCCTGAAGTCAAGATCTACCCTTGGACTTAATAAATTGCTTTCTTTTTCTTCAGTGAGATGTATTTGTGCTTCAGGATTTGTAACCAAAGGAATCCTGACTAATACACTTGGACAGATAACAGCTTCTATATGCTTCAGTTGCCTTACTTCAAAAATGGAAGTGATTATACCATACTCAGAGAGCGCTGATAAGAATCAGATGAAGTGATGAGTGCAAAAGCACATGGTAAATTATAAATTGGTAGAAGATGCTTATTAATGTTTGTCATTGCCCTTAATTGTGAGGATATTACAGAAAAGAGGATATTATAGAGGAAGAGTAACTACAAACAAACAAAAAAAACAAAAACCCTTGCTTTTTCTTTCCTCCTGCAAAAAGAAACCAACAAAATTTAATAAGGGCTGGACATAAAACAATTCATATAACTCCTTTTCAAATTCAGATCTCACATCCTACAAGTTCAATGGATCATGTGGAGGGAAGATTATATAAAGATCCAGGCTACAAAATGAATTGCTGATATAAGAAGCAGTGGACAGGTCTCTAAAGAGCTTTCCTCATCCACCTGCATGTTGAACACAATGAAATGTACATTTGGGCAACTATGAAGGAATTATTGCAGGACAAGGGTTTATGTAGACCATAAGAACAGGATGGCACTATCAGAATAACACATGCCAGTGCTACAAATTCTCGTTAAGTGACCATAACATAAGCCCTTCTTTTAAACTTGGATGACAAGCCTTGCACAACTGGGGAAATAAAAACCATTGTGCCCAGCTCCTAGATTTAGTTTCTCATGCATCTACTGAGCATAACTCCCTCTCCAGAGTAGAGAGAGGGTAATTATTTCCACAGTTCCTCGAGAAAAACCTGATCGCTCCCTCAAGGTGGTCATTACTTAGGGAATTCTAAGACAAGTCTGGATATTGGACTCTCTATGCTAATAAGAAGTTATGATAAAGGTAGTTTCTAGAGGACCTGCTTGGGGAGACTTAATGCCAAATGTGGCTAAGGTGAGCACACACATTTTTTTAAGTGTAAATAGTCTTTTTTTCTTTGGCTCTTAAAAGTAAGACGTGTTTTTAAAAAGACACTTAAAAAGTATAGAGAAAAATGTACTCATATTTCTCTATTTCTAAATCTATAGCTAAAGGATAGTAAGAGTGAGTTCTATTTTTTAATTGGAATAGTCTCACATTCAACATAGTGTTTTGTAATCTGCCTTTGTCACCTAACATTATAGCATGAAATTTTCTCAAATAAGCCAACATTTTCCTTTCTGATAAGACATAATTTATGATTAGATCCATATGAATAGATATTTAAGAGTTTCCCCTTCATTTTTGTATTTTTTAAACAATGGGACCAAGTTTGTATCTATGGTTAAATATTTAGGATTTGAGACATTCTAGAACGGGCGTCTCTCATCACACGGTATTCAAAATCAAGGCATTCAAATATGGCTAAATAATCCCCATAGAGTTGTACCAATTTCACTCCCATTTTGAATCTTTTCTGCACCCTCTTGAACTTGAGCATTATCAGAGGGGCAAACACACAGACTGGAGAGAAAATCAGGGAGAGTAGAAAAGTTGAGCTGGGAAGGACCTTAAGAAGGGAAGAAGAATGCTGCACATAGATGAGGATGGAAGAGACTACTTGGAGTTTCTGTGTCACTGGTCAATGCTGGAATTCTGTGATGTGATGGAACTTTCCAATCAATATATGTGCATTAACAAGTTAAAAAATAGTTAAAACACTTAAAAGAATCAAAAGGTTTTGATTTATCTAATACAAAATGCTCATATTCTAATACTGAAGCCCTTTCAGACCAGTCCAAGATGTCTCAAAGAAGTAGTTTCTTGTGTGTAAACAGGAAACAGCTTGGGAAACTTCCCCAGGCTATCACTGTTGGTCACTGTAAACCTCTGTGAGTACACTTGCCTTCCAAAAGGATGGGAAATCAATAAGGACAAGGACTTTAGAAATTAAGTGTGACATATGTTGTCATGGGAGATCTTAAACCAACTCTCTCAATCAAGAACAAATGTGTCCAATAGCCTGATTTGGTACAGTGTGCCTCTGGCAGTTGTCCCTTTGGTAGGCTCAATGTTCTCGATACTTGACTTTCTAGGAGCACACTAGTGCTGGGCTAGCTTTTGCCCTCATTCTCTCCTCAGTGCGGAATATCCTTGCAACCTCCTCTCCCTCTTGCACTAGTTCCTATTAGTCCTACTTCATTTAGGTCAGGCCCTTCTGTGAAGCCTTCCTCAACCCTACAGTGCTACAGTTGCTTTAGCTCCTTTAGGACATAGCACCTACACCTTGAACTCAATTACTGTGCTCAGTTCACTGTATTGCCATCATAAGTGTGCATATTGGCCCTCCCACTGGGCTCAGGGTGAGGGCAATATCTGTGCCCCACTTATTTCTAGAAGACTTGCACCTGGCTTCATGCCTGCTACAGATATGGCAGGTAAGGGTATGTGAAACTGAATAGAAAAATGGTAATTACTAATTAATATTGAGGGAATGTTGACCAATATTTACCTCTATTTCATTTCTTTCCATAGAGCATTCAGAGTACAACAGATAAGTAAATGTCAAATCCATAAGGTATCATTATTGTCCCTATTTTATGATGAAGAATACAATGGATGAAAAAAATAGATGCTCACAGAGATTATGCAACCTACCCAAGGCACACTAGTAAGTAATACATATTTGAATTTGGATCTGCCTGACTCCAAAGACTGTAGTCTCAATTATGACATTATCCTTTCTCTAGCTCCCTTAATCACATTAGGAAATTAAAACCTTATGATCTGGGATCCATTCTGCAAGGTCTTTCAAACTGAGTGGGGTAGAAAAACGAATAGCATTTTTTACTAGTGATCCACTAAAGTGGAATGAGTTTTCATGGATGGCTACAGAAAGGAAGGGGAAACAAAGCAGAAAAGAAATCTATCAGAGAAGTTCTAAATGAGATGATCGCAATCTGATGTCTCTTTAGGCTCCAAAGGGGTCTTGGAGGAGAGGGATGGAAATAATAGTTTTAAAGTGAATGGTAAATATGCTGTACTTTGAATAGAAACAAAGCCTCAAAAACCTTTTGACCATCAAATCACACACATGAAATTAAAATAAATTAGACTTGGAAATTATAAAGTTGTGATTATACAAATGCTAATTAAATTAGTATTGACAGTTTTCTAGGCTAAGGTTAAAGGGAAGATGGCTTTCTTCCCTAGCAGAAGGTAAGGCCACCTCATGCACAGTGACAAGTAGGATGGGGACAAAGCCTGAAGGTTACATGTGCCAAGACTGCCAAGTAGGCACAGGCTACCCTGTACCCTTGCCATGGATAAAGGGCAATCACATCTTCCCTCAACCAGAAGCTCAACATTCTCACAGCCCCTGAAGCTTCTAGGAACTGTGTGACCCATCACTCCATTTTGCCTCCTAGCGACACTTGTGAGCTCATGTCTCCTTCCTTCTTATACTTCCTGTCTTTCCTATATGACCTCTCAGGACTTCATTAGTTTCTGTGTACGGGAATTTGATCCTTCATTCATTCATTAAATAATTTATGGAGACCCATGATGGACCAGTCTTTCTTCTAGGTACTGGGGATGTACCTGTTTTGTTAACAATCTTGGCCCTCATGTAGCATACATTATAGTGAAAGAGGAGGGGATAAAGAAATAGATATAGAACATAATGTCATGTGAAACTGGATGATCTGAAAAAAAAAAGATAAAGCAGAGTAAGGGGACAAAAAAGGATGAGATCTACTAGTTCGTATAGAGAAGTGGGAGGGGAAAACTTCTGTGATAAAATGACATGTGAGCAGAAACCAGAATGAAATGAAGAAATGAGCCATGAGAATTTCTGGATAAAGTATATACTAGGTAGAAGTCAGAGCACATGAAAAGGCCCTGTGGTAGGAATAGAGCTATGTATGTCTGAAAAGCAGAAAGAAGGCTCATGGTCTGGAGCTGAGTCATCAGGGCTGAGGATATAAAATGAATTCTGAAGTTAGCTGTTGGACAAATTAAGTAAACATTTCAGGGACAGAAGCAAGAGAAGGAACAGGAAATCCAAATGAAAACTAATACTGGTTCTGACAAGGTAATGGGGTGGAGGGAATAGAAATACTGAGTGATAAATTTGAGATATATTTTTAAATAGAAGCTGTAGTGTTGCCTGATACACTGGATGTAAGGAATAAGGAAAGGAGAGCTGTGCTAGATGATCCTGAGACTAATCTGAGTTGATCTGAGACTCCTCCATGATAAGGAAGAGTTCATTCAGGATTTTCAGTGGTACCAGAGATACATTATCAGTGGTACCAGAGATACATTCCAAGGGCACAAGGAAGAGCAGCTCATTCATTTATTTACCCATTCATTTATTCTACCATTTCCTTATCCCTTCATACAAATTCCAATGGTAAGGGCTAGAGAGGTGAATAAAACACATTTTAATAATAAGCATTTTAATAAATATCAACATAAAGATGTTGATTTGAGGGTGCCTGGGTGGCTCAGTTGGTTAAAGACTGCCTTCGGCTCAGGTCATGATCCTGGAGACCCAGGATCGAGCCCCACATCAGGTTCCCCGCTCAGCAGGAGGCCTGCTTCTCCCTCTCTCAGTCCCTCTGCTTGTGTTCCCTCTCTGGCTGTGTTTCTCTCTGTCAAATAAAAAAATAAAAATCTTAAAAAAAAAAAGATGTTGATTTGAAAGAAAAGGTTCTGGGGGAAAGATATTGTAAATGATTAGGTCTCTGAAAGGTACTTCAGAAACCAGGAACACTGATTCCCATGGCCTACTTAAAGCATTGGATAGAGGCTCTCAATCTTGGCAATGCTGACATTATGGGTCCAATAATTCTTTGTTGTGGGGAGATGTCTTCTACATAGTGCATGTTTAGCATCATCCCTGGCCTCTGCCCTCTAGAAGTCCGTAGAAACACTTGCCCCACTCCCAGGTATGACAACCAAAAGATCTTCAAATTTTGCTAAATGTCTGCTAGGGAGAAAAGTGTCCTTGTTGAGAACTGCTACTCTAGGAGACGGTGGGATTGCTCAGGGTGCTGAAATCTTGTGCACAGGGGGAAACACACCCAAGTGTCTTATGTCACACAGGGTCTCTCCCCTGGTGTAGTCAAGTCCCTCTTCAATACCCACTTCTGCAGGGGAATCCCATGGTCTCTTCTAGCTGGAAGAAAATGCTCCTTCTTGAATGCCCAGAATGTTAGAGGATTTATCATGTTCTACTCCACATCACTTTCAGGAAATCTGTATCTGCTCAGCTGCTGCCTACTAACTATGGGCCCATAAACCACAAGGTGTTCTGGCTTATCATCTTCCTTGATTAATACCTATCTTCTCATTTGGATCCCAGCTTAACTATATTGCATGATTGGGTTAATGCCTATTTGAGGCTCTGATCCTAGCTTGCCGCCCATCCTCCTGCCACTTTTTTAAATGCTTTTTTTCATTTGCAATTTTACTTATATTTGAGAAATCATTTCAATGTGAGTATCCCTCCCAGGAATGTGACCTCGATGAAGGTGAAACTCTGGTTATTTTTTTGCATATAAGTAAACCCCAACTGCTAGCACAGTATTCAGGATATAATAGACTCAGAGGTTGTTAAATGTACAAATGATTAGATTAATTAAGATAGTGTTTATAAGGCACTCTGCAAAATGTTGTCACAGTAAACACTCAATAACTGGTGGTTGTGATATTATTCTACTCTTGTTATTTATAGTGGTGACAGGAAGACATGCTCAGAGGTGGCAAAGTCATGTCCACTGATTCACTTCTTGTCTCTTTCTCATTTTTCTTCTTTCTGCTTTCTCTTCCTAGTCTCCATTAACCTCAATATGCAAAATAAACTTCTCTGTATTAAAGATTTCATAAGAGATTTGATCTAAAAGTCTCATAGAAACCCAGAGAGCTATTAAATACAATGAGACACTATTGTAGGTTTCTCCAGGCACAACTGAGGTAGCTGCAGATCCACCCAAGTCAAGTTCCAAGGACAGTTTCTACAAAGAACAACCTGAGCCTCAAAACAGCCTTTACATCCCAGCTTCTCATCAGGCTTTTCCTCCATGGGGTTGCTTGTGCGCTGAATGAGTAAGGCTGAGATAGATGTTCTGGAGCTGAGTGGGGCAGAGAGAGCACCCTACCAGAGCCTGTGTCTCCTTTGCAGAGACAGTCATATGTCACAGAGAATTAGATTAGTGCTCAGAGCTGGAAAGACTATACAATTGTCTGTAAAAATAGCCCACATAAGTTATCTTCTTGGCTTTAAGAGAAACTTCATCAATCTCAGGATGGGTGAGCCAGGACCCCTTACTTTATCTTAGAACTTCCTGGAGTAACCTGCTTTCCCTGGGACTCATTACTTGAGGACAAGCAAATGCACATCAAGTGCCCCTTCCCAGTCCTTGTGACAGTTAACATTGATTAATTTTATTAGGTGACATGGGTGGTACATCTCACCCAGGCAGTAACAAGCACTAGTCAGTTCATCCTGATTCAGAGTCTGAAGGGTGCTGGTATGACTCCTCTTTGCTCATAAAGAGGTCTACTGGATAAACACCAGATGGGGAATCTGCTGCCATGTACACTCAAGCATCCAGAAATTCTCCTTTCCTTCCTGTCTGGATAACATCTAGAACATAAGAATGACTATCATGACCATAAATGCAGTAAGCAATCTTCTTCTGTGTACCTACCTATATTCAATGTAAGCATTAAGAATAGCCATACCTTCCCAAACACAAATAATCTATGCAGAAGGTTCTCACTAACCTTACAATTTGATCTCAAGCACAGAATAGTGGTCTTCAATCTATTGTTGATTTAGCCTTAGGATCCCCTTCCCTCTACCACCTTCATGCAGGAGCTCTACATTGTGTGGGGTGAAAACCTTGAGCCACCCTAAAAAAAAAAATAGGTTCTTGACCTCCCACCTCGTCCTTGAATCGGCCCCTGAGATTCCTCTTTGGAATGTAAAACAGTCCCTAAGCTCAGGTTGAAAACAATACTATTCAAGAATCTACATGTCTACAACACCAAAGATGTTAAGAACCCAATTTTGTTCTCAGTGGAGAATGTTGGCCCTCAGCTCTTACCCTCATTCCATCCTATTGGGTCCTTGAAGAATCAAGACTTGGGCTCATGGCTGGCTGCCCCTGGACAAGGGTACAACTTGAAAGGGGGATGTGAGCTGTACTTCCACGCCTCCTCTGTGCCGCAAGCCATGCTGCTTGGCACAAGGCTTCCTGCATCTAGAGGCAGGGACACATTTTCTAGTTTGCACAAAAAAACACAGCAATACCTCCAGTTCATCCACTGGGCTTTTTTTGCTATATTCTGGAAGCTACCTCTTTAATTGTGAGAAAACCCAAAAATGGCAAAAAGAAGTGATAGCAGGAGAAACAGACAGGAAAAGCATTAACTGGAGGGCTGACATCAGATTTGGGACAAGGATCAAGTTCCAAAGCTTAGGAAGTTTTCAAGAGAAATGTGAAATGCGCTTACTGTTGGTTTTTATTTTTTATTCTTATAAAGACTTTGTTTATTTATTTGAGATAGAGAGCAAGTGAGCAAGAAAAAGAGAGAGACAGAACATGAGTGGGGAGGAGAGGGAAAAGCAGGCTTCCCACTGAGCAGGGGACCCATGACCCTGGGATCTTGACCTGAGCTGAAAGCAGACACTGACTGAGCCACCCACGTGCCCCTTACTGTTGGTTTTTAAACAAATGTTTGGTGGGCTTACTTTGTACATATTCTTGGTGCACTAACTGGGTTTTATATAAGTGGATGAAGAGATAAATTAATCTGAGTAAAAATAAAAGATTCAAGTCTTTATTTGAAGAGACTGGCCTGGTGGGAGATGCAATCCTTTCTCTGAGAGTTGTCACCCCCAGGCCAACATCTGGGCCCCCTGGGCCTGAATGAAGGGGGATGTACATGTAACTAGACAAGCTCTGTGCACACAGTTGACCAGCCGCCTCCCAGACCACTGTGCACTGCACAGCGGTGCTGCCCACTCACCAGCAGAGCGGGTGCCCCTACTTTGCTTAGGGAAATTAATAAGACAGAGGTGAGAAAAATAATTCACAGTGTTTAATTATTCTTTTTTTTTTTTAAAGATTTTATTTATTTGACAGAGAGAAACGCAGCCAGAGAGGGAACACAAGCAGGGGGAGTGAGAGAGGGAGAAGCAGGCTTCCTGCTGAGCAGGGAGCCCGATGTGGGACTCGATCCCGGGTCTCCGGGATCATGACCTGAGCCGAAGGCAGTCGCTTAACCAACTGAGCCACCCAGGTGCCCTTAATTATTCTTTAATTATGCTCCATATTATTACCTTTGCAAGGATTCTTACAGGGCCTGTCCCTATCCAAAGGAGAGTTAGAGGGGGAAACTAAAGAATTTCTTTCCCCACTCTGTAGTGCATTCCAGGTTTCAAAGTTTTCCCATCAGTCCAGTTGGGTATGAAAAGACAGAACACTGTCTTTCCCTCAAAAGCCCATTGGAGTGGAAGCAAGAAGGGGACTCTGAAAGTGATAATTAAAAAATTTATTCAGGCCTTTCATGTTCTCTTGGGCTCAAGAGTTCTTTTGCTTTCTGCCAGCCTTGCTACCTTCTACCAGAGCTTTGTAAAGAATGCCTATTAGGGCTCCTTTTATACTGTGCAGTCACCCAGGCCAGTAACTTAACCAGGAAGTCAAGTTTCTTTCTTAGGGATGGTCTAAATACCACACAGGCATGGAGGGATAGCCTCCAGCATCAGTGCACCAAAAGAACAGAGAGTGACATCTTTGGCAGATTAACTCTAGATTCCATGGATTTGGAAATGAAAGGGTCTTAGAATTCATCTAGCCAATGGCTCATGATTCTATTATGCCTTTGAAACATTTCATCCAGCCTCTGCTTGGGGGTGGGGAAAGGGCTGGCAATCTGACAAGATGATCCTGCAGCTCAGACACCTGTTTTCTTTAGCAAGCTGTTTTAATTTTAACAACCCCGTCATTCAACAGTTGTTTCTGAAGTAGATTTGAATCTGCCTGTCACTTGTTGTCTGATCATGAGCAAGGAGGCTGTCTCTGAGCCCCAGTTTCCACATCTGTAAAATGGGAGTTAATAACAGTACTTACTTCTTATTATGAATTCAAATAGAATTTGCAATCTTGAAATAGGCTTTGTAACATATTAAACATGTTTTCTTATCTGCTACAAATGGTAGTGACCTTTTTAACCAGGGATAGAGCATATATTATAATGCCTACTAGATAATAAGTTCTCTAAGGTCCATCTCATTGCATTTTTACCATTGTGTTTCTAGAGCACAACATGAGGCATAGCATGTAGTAGGTCCTCAATAAGTAATTGATGAAAAGGGAATAAACGAACATGGGAGATATGGCAGAGTATGGCAAATGCAGGAATAGAGGGAAGCCCCAGGTGGTGTGGGAAGACAGAGAAGAGTGGATCCACTTCTGAGAAGCCATCTCTAAGTGCTCGCTTCGGCAGCACATATACTGAGAAGCCATCTCTAAGTTAGGGCTGAACTGAGTCATCATGTTCCATGCAGGCTGTGTGGAGCAACCCCAGGGAGTGGGCCCCTGGTCTTCCAGAACAATCCTCTCAAGTCATTCCTGATGGGATATGGTTTTCTTCCCCCCACTTCCTTGCTCATATCCAACACACCCCTCCTCTCCCAGTGAGAACATTGCCCTTATCACTGTGTGACCCAGAAATGGACAAAATATTCTCACTGTGGCTGAGCATCCCTGACATTGGCAGATGTGTTGGCTGTGACCAATGAAGCCAACACTCCCACATACTTGCATCGACTCTACTCTTGGAGTCCATGCAAGATGCCCTCATTTCCACATGTAGTTGATACATTCATGTGCTACTCACAATGTACTCATTTAAATTACATGGAATTAGATTAGCTTCATTTTTTTGGTGATGTTGAGGACCACTGACAAATGGGGTTACACTGGCATTTCACAAAACCAGGCTTGGGAGGGTTGACAGAGTGGCTTCACTGTAGCTTGGGAATTGGAGCATCCTTTCCTCATGGACTGAGAGAACTCTGACCCCAATCACTATAGTTTGATTTAGGTGTGGATCTTGGGACTTCATCATATATTACAGGGGATGCATACCACCAGTGTCACCTGAGACAATTCTTGGTGGGACTCAGATGATGGTTCTAGAATCTTTAAAATATTTCTTTTTCTTTCCATGTATATTAAATAAGCCATAACCAGCATTTCAAACCCATGTTTTTCATAGATATTCTAGGTACTGATTCAAGTTTAAAGAGGAGTCAACTTAAGGAGAGAATTAAGGCAATGGAAACACAGGTGGTACACAGAACAAACCCTAAGGTTTGGTCTGGAAGGCAGTCACACCCTCCACCCAGGACATCCCAGTGACTGCACCAGTATGAGTCCTAGTTTCCTTATCTCTGAAAGAAGGTTGATAATTTCTACACAGCCACCACCATACAGATTGTTTGTGAAGATAAAGTCAGATAATAGGAATTTTGTTTGCCATTTATTGATTATATTTTGTAGATTCTAGCATGGGGATACATTCTTCACATGCTTTATTCCATCCTCACAGCAATCTTATGTGATAGATGCTATTAATCTCCATATTCTATAGGAACCGCAAATTGAAATTCAGAAAGAGCTGAAGTAAGTTGACCCAAGTCACACAGATTAAGAGATAAAAAGCCAGAATTTGAACTCAGGTGTCCCAGACACCAAAATCCATGCCCTTTACTGTCACAGTTGTGTCTAAGAGTGTGAGCTTTGCAGACTGCAAAGTCTGATAAAAAGAACTGGATCTGTACTCAAGGAACTACAGAACACTCATGAAAGAAACTGAAGAAGACACAAAAAGATGGAAGAGCATTCCATGCTCATGGAGCGGAAGAATAAACATTGTTAAAATATCTATACTTCTCAGAGCAATCTATACTTTCAATCTCATCCCAAACAAAATTCCACCAACATTTTTCAAAGTGCTGGAACAAAGAATCCTAAAATTTATATGGAACCAGAAAAGACTCCGAATTGCTAAGGAAATGTTGCAAAAGAAAAACAAAACTGGGGGTATCACATTGCCTGATTTCAAGCTTTATTACAAAGCTGTCATCACCAAGACAGCATGGTACTGGCACAAAAACAGACACATAGACCGATGGAACAGAGTCCAGAGTTTGGATGTTGAGTTTGAGTAGTTCTTTATAGATCTTGGATATCAGCCCTTTGTCTGTAGTGTCATTTGCAAATATCCCCTCCCATTCCGTGGGTTGCATCAAAAAATGGGCAAGAGACATGAAGAGGCACTTCTCCACAGAAGATATACAAATGGCTAACAGACACATGAAAAAATGTTCAGCATCACTAGCTATCAGGGAAATTCAAATAAAACCACATTGAGATACCACCTTACACCAGTCAGAATGGCCAAAATTAACAAGTCAGGAAACAACAAGTGTTAGAGAGGCTGCAGAGAAAGGGGAACCCTCTTACACTGCTGATGGGAATGCAAGTTGGTGCAGCCACTTTGGAAAACTGTGTGGAGAACTCCTTAAAAAATTAAAAATAGAACTACCCTATGACCTTGCAATTGCATACCCCAGAGATACAGATGTAGTGAAAAGAAGGGCCATATGTACCCCAGTGTTCATAGCACCAATGGCCACAACTGCCAAACTGTGGAAAGAGCCAAGGTGCCCTTCAACAGATGAATGGATAAAGTAGATGTGGTACATATATACAATGGAATATTACACCTCCATCAGAAAGGATGAATACCCAACGTTTGTAACAACATGGACTGGATTGGAAGAGATTATGCTGAGTGAAATAAGCCAAGTAGAAAAAGTCAAGTATCACATGGTTTCACTTACTTGTGGTGCTTAAGGGGTAAGTAATATAGAGGACAGTAGGAGAAGGAAAGAAAATGGGAAGTAGGGTAATTCAGGGAGAAATACAAAACATGAGAGACTTTGGACACAGAAACAAACTGAGGGATCTGGAGGGAGTGGGTGGGGGGTGGGAGAGCCTGGTGGGGTACTGAGGGCACCTATTGCATGGAGCACTGGGTGTGGGGCATGGGCAATGAATCTTCGAACACTGAAAAAATAAAATAAATTTAAAGTAAAAAAAAAAAAAGATGGAAGAGCATTTCATGCTCATGCAGCAGAAGAATAAACATTGTTAAAATGTCTATACTGCTCAGAGCAATCTATACTTTCTCATCCCAAACAAAATTCCACCAACATTTTTCAAAGTGCTGGAACAAACAATCCTAAAATTTATATGAACCAGAAAAGACTCCGAATTGCTAAGGAAATGTTGCAAAAGAAAAACAAAACTAGGGGTATCACATTGCCTGATTCCAAGCTTTATTGCAAAGCTGTGATCACCAAGACAGCATGGTACTGGCACAAAAACAGACACATAGACCAATGGAACAGAGTCCAGAGTCCAGATATGGACCCATAACTCTACGGTCAAATCATCTTCAACAAAGCAGGAAGAAATATCCAGTGGAAAAAAAGACAGTCTCTTCAATAAATGGTGCTGGGAAAATTGGACAGCTACATATAGAAGAATGAAACTCAACCATTCACTTACACAATAAACGAAGATAAACTTGAAATGGATGAAAGACCTCAGTGTGAGGTGGGAATCTATCAAAATCCTAGAGGAGAACATAGGCAGTAACCTCTTTGATATCGGCCACAGCAACTTCTTTCAAGACACGTCTCCAAAGGCAAAGGAGACAAAAGTAAAAATGAAATTTTGGGATTTCATCAAAATAAAAAGCTTCTGCACAGCAAAGGAAACAGTCAACAAAACAAAGAGGCAACCCACGGAATGGGAGAGCATATGTGCAAATGACACTATAGACAAAGGGCTGATATCCAAGATCTATAAAGAACTATTCAAATTCAACAACCAAAATAAAGATCATGACATTAAAAAATGGGCAGGAGACATGAAGAAGCACTTCTCCATAGAAGACATACAAATGGCTAACAGGCACACGAAAAAATGTTCATCATCATTAGCTATCAGGGAAATTCAAATCAAAACCACACTGAGATTACCACCTTAAACCAGTCAGAATGGCCAAAATTAACAGGATAGCAAACAACAAGTGTTGGAGAGGCTGCGGAGAAAGCGGAACCCTCCTACACTGTTGGTGGGAATGCAAGTTGGTGCAGTCACTTTGGAAAACGGTGTGGAGATTCCTTAAAAAATTAAAAATAGAGCTACCCTATGACCCTGCAATTGCACTACTGGGTATTTACCCTAAAGATACAGATGTTATGTACACCAATGTTCATAGCAGCAATGGTCACAATTGCCAAACTGTGGAAAGAGCTAAGGTGCCATTCAACAGATGAATGGATAAAGAAGATGTGGTACATATATACAATGGAATATTACGCCTCCATCAGAAAGGATGAATACCCAACTTTTGTAGCAACATGGAACAGATTGGAGGAGATCATGCTGAGTGAAATAAGTCAAGCAGAGAAAGTCAAATATAATATGGTTTCACCTACTTGTGGAGCATGAGGAGTAATACAGGGGGCAACAGGAGAAGGAAAGGAAATGTGAACTGGGATAAATCAAGGAGGGGGATGAAAATTGAGAGACTTTGGACTCATAAACAAACTAAGGGTCTAGGAAGGGAGGGGTGGGAGGAGGTCTGGTGGTGGGCATTGAGGGCACAAATTGCATGGAGCACTGGGTGTGGGGCATAAACAATGAATCTTAGAACACTGAGAAAATAAAATAATGAAATAAATTAAAAAAAGAAATACACAAGCGCACACACACACACACACACACACAAAAGAACAGCATCAATAACACTAAACACAAGCTCCGTGATGGAGTGACCTGCCTGCTTTGTTCATCATTGTGTCCCCAGAGCATGTGTAAAAGCCCTTAACACACACTATATGCTCACTAAATGTGTGTGTGTGTGTGTTAGAGAGAGAGAGAGAGAGAGAGAGAGAGAGAGAGAGAGAGAAAGAGAGAGAGGAGTAGGGTAGGAACAAAGGGAAAGATGGAAAGAATAGAAAGAAAGAATGGAAGGAACAGATGAGGATAGAGAAACAAAAAGTCTTTGGGAAGACAGAAGTTAGCATATTCTGGTTAGAAGATCAGGAAAAACAGACTTGCTGTGTAGAGATCAGGAGCTGGAGTAAATGCAGACACCATCAGTACAGGGAAATGGATGGGAGAGCCAGTTTTAAGCACTGACAGGTTGGTTTATCTTATGCATGGGCTTGTTTTGTGCTAGAGAAGGAAAGCCATCAGCAGTTTCTGATGGAGGATGAGGAGAAAGGGATGCAAAGAACACTACACTTTCACTGATAGGAGATCTTCAGAAACATCAGTAATAATGCATAGTTTGAAGACTCTTTGAAATCTCTTTTTA
>PITA01008088.1:35562-88647 GCA_004023965.1 Spilogale gracilis | reverse complement strand
AGTCCTGACTGTGTTCATGCTCTTTTGTATACTGGAACACAATGAGCTAGAGATCTGGATATTTACATTTTGATCTTGTGTCTGGCAGGACCTTGTGCCTTGATTTTCATGGGAACAAGGAGTTAGCACATCCAGGGATCCTATGCTTTGATTCTCTTTAATTTTTCTTTTAGTTGCTGAGGCCAAACAGTTTCAATTTATGGGACAAGATGATGTAAATGAAAGGCAACAACTCTCTTTCCTGTTGGTTCATTTTTCTCCTATGTGATCTCACACTACCTGGATTTAGATTTTACACATACACACATAACTTCCAGCTCCTATTGGTAAAATCATGTCTATTGTGCTCAGTGCTGAAGGGAGCACTATTTCTTTTGGGAGGATTTTTTTATTTTATTTAGGCTTAAAATACTTATTTTATTAAAGGCTTCTTTAAACATTCTGCAATACTTAACTCAATATTCTCCAAACTTAATTTGCCATAGTTTATTTTACAAACATTAAACAACATCTAAAGAGATGTTAGTGTTTTCTTTAATACTTAGAACTAAGCATTTAGGGGCACTTGGTGGTTCAGTTGTTTAGTGTCTGCCTTCGGCTCAGGTCATGGTCCCCGAGCCCCACATCGGGCTCCCTGCTTGGCGGGAAGCCTGCTTCTCTCTCTCTCACTCCCCCTGCTTGTGTTCCCTCTCTCTCTGTGTTTCTCTCTGTCTAATAAATAAAATATTTTTAAAAAAAGAAGAAGAAGAAACTGAAATATCTAACACATTTTCCTCCACTTTGTTTCCCGTATGACACAGAATCTCCTTTAGGTTGAAATCACTGTTGTGTGAGTGAACAGGGGGTTCACTGTGGTGAAGCCCAGAGGATAAACATACCCACTGGAGCTGAGAGACAGCCTCTGCCTTTTCCTCAGCTGCTGTCTCCACTGCATCAATGCCAGGAATCCGCCAATTCTAGTGGTGCCCGTAAATAGAGAAAAAGACTTATCAGCTAAGCAAAAGTTTCTATGAATTAAGGTTATACCTACATACTTTACGATGGGTACTACTTAAATGTAGCATGTCCGGATCAGACAGCCAGGCTAGAAAGAAATACATAACTATTCTCTCACTTCGACTCTCCTGCCTGGAAGGCAATTTCCATTCCTTAACTATTCTAGTGTTCCATTTCTTTGGTCTTCCTCTTATATTATTTTTGGAAATAGAAATGGAAAGAGGAAATAATAAAATAATGTTAAATTACACAAGATGATCAAAATTAGCAAGAGAAGATCTATATTTTAGGAGACTCTTTGATAAAACAGAAAGAACTGAAATGATTTCCCCAGCTACAAAGATATCCAAGCCGATGGACCCTACTGACCAGAAGCCCCGGGGGAAGGAGAGAGGATGATGTAAGAAGCCAAAAGGCCCTGCTGCCAGCAAAACTGAGCCCTGTATTAGCTGGAAAGTGAAGGAGAAAGGAGAACTGTGGGGACCCTTCTGGTTAAAGAACTGGTCAGATTAAGATGGAAGAGTGATGCTGACATCTAGTGGCAGCAACAGGTAATGGTACAGAGCCCACTGAAGCCACAGGCTGATCAAATTTTCACTATTCGTCTCCCCAGCCTCAAAAATATAATAATGGCTTCATCTCCCTGTATTAGTCAAGATCTTTAAGTTATAAGCGAGAGATTATAAGGTGGATTAAGCCAAAAAGAAAAATGAATTTATTGTCTGATGTTGTAGGAACAGTGGAATGGAGTAAGGATTAAAAATGCTTAAGCTAAGGTGTCAAGTGGTTATCTACTCTTCTCAAAAATTACTTTTCCCCCAGAAGTTATTAACACTCCTCCCTCCTATTACCATATGAACATTTTTTTTCCTCTAATGAAGGTGAACTTCATTTACAAGTACAAGGTATAAAGTCTCAAACAGCTGTTTGTGTGCCTGAGAAGTTTTCTTATGCTTATGTCTTTAGGTGAGATTAGTGGGGCAGGGTCAGATCTCATCGGTGAGCCTGCACTTTGGGGTAAGTATAATTTGGGGAGTGACAGATCTTAGAAGCAAGTAAAATGAAAGCTTATTTTAAACAATCATTAGACAGGGTAAATACCACCTCTTTCATTATTATCTTTATTTGCAATGTATGTATCAGTTGATTCTCCATTAGTTTGATTCCTTTATTTTCAGCTTTGTTCCAAATTCAGGAATAGCAGAGACGTTACTTATCGTATGCCCTTAAATTCCAAAAGAAATGGTTTTCGGAATTAAGTAGTGAAACGAATAAGCAAGTGTAATACTCCGTCACTCATTAGGAACATTTTCCAAATTTATGAAATTCAATATCACGACCAAATTCCCTAAAGAGAAGAGATTTAAAAAAAAGAGAGAGATTAGTATCATAAGGAAAGTAGGTTTGCTTCACATTCTCTCATCTTCCAAATGTAGTCCTGAGAAAGACAGTTGCTTTGCAATTCTCCTTATACCCGTCTCTTCCTGCCTATCACCCCACGTTCCTTCTCTATATCTTAATTATTCAAAATGGTGTCCTGTGATGTTTTTCAACAGAGAATCTTTCATCTTCTAACTCATTTACATTTTGATATGTTTTGATTCAACATAATAATGCCAGATTTTTTTTCCTTACCAAGAAATAAAAGCCCCCCAGTGGGCTCTGTACCATTACCTGTACATAACGAGCATGCTATCCCTAATTTTTCACATAATTCACATTTTGTCCAAATTTTCACCAGCTTTACACTGCTCATAGGCTACAGTCTATTCTACTTACCCTGGTATATATTTTCCCAGAAGGCTAGCTTCTGTCTAACCTTCCACTTTTAGGTATTACTGTTCCCTAATACATAACATTCATTTCGACAATTTTTCTCTTTACTATTTCCCTAAAGACACCGCACATTTTCTCAATTCCAAATGTTTTCCAAAGCAGAGAGCCCTGTATAAATTGCCCATTCTATCTTCTCTTGCATTTTTAAGAGAATCCTTTAAAGTTAGCTTCTTTCAAGAGACTCCCCACCTGGCCTCCATCTCAGGCTGACCATTGATGTGTATCAGATCGACTCACTGGGGTAAGGGACTGTAAACACGTTAACTTGTAGGAGCCAAGCAGGTAATATAAATATATGAAGGGGGCCTCATTCACCACAAGAGAGAGGTGGGACTGTCCGAAATGCCTGAATTTCATTCAGATGGGCAGCTGGTACTAGGCAGTGTTGCTTTTTTTTTTTTTTTTTTTCTTTCCATGTGAAATGCTGGCTTCCTATAAGCACAAAATAAGTTGCAAATCTGTATTTTCAGATCCAAATCTGATTGTTGAAATGCTGTCAACCATCTTAAGACTTACTAAAATATTGTTTGGTTGAACAAAACCAATGCTGTTTTCTGTTATCATGAATTTTCTTAGGCATGTATTCTTTTAGCCAAATGAGATCACAAACCTCTAAAGACTCTGGGATCTTTTTACTTTCTATTTTCTTGGTAGTTATTATGAGGGTCCTACACTGAACAGGCTTGAGGGATTCTTTTAAGGATAGCAACTGTGATTCTGTATAAATTCTAGCCAAGACTTGCACTCTTCTGTTCTCTTTTATCTTTTTTTTTAATTTTTAAATTTTATTTAAATTCCAGTTAGTTATTTCTTACACCATAAAAAAAAAATTCAAAATGGATGAAAGCCCTAAATGTGAGACAAGAATCCATCAAAATCCTAGAGGAGAACACAAGGAGAAACCTCTCTGACCTTGGCCATAGCGACTTCTTACCACACGTTACCACAGAGAGTGTCGTTGCAAATGGCAAGATTTCGTTCTTTTTGATGGCTGAGTAACAGTCTATTTTATTTACATATGTATACATATATGTGTGCATATATATAACACGTGTGTGTGTGTGTGTGTGTGTGTGTGTGTGTGTGTACTACAACTTATTTATCCATTCATCAGTTGATGGACATTTGGGGTCCCTCCAAGTTTGGCTATTGTTGATAATGTTGCTTTAGACATTGGGTGTGTGCGGGGCGCCTGCGTGGCTCAGTTGGTTAAGCGACTGCCTTCGGCTCAGGTCATGATCCCATTGACTCGGGATCGAGTCCCATTTAGGGCTCCCTGCTCGGCGGGAAGTCTGCTTCTCCCTCTCTCACTCCCCCTGCTTGTGTTCCCTCTCTGGCTGTGTTTCTCTCTGTCAAATAAATAAAAAATCTTAAAAAAACAAAAAAAACATTGGGTGCATGTAATGTGTCCCTTTGAATCTGTACTTTTGTATCCTTTGGTAAATGCCTAGTAGTGCAATTGCTAGGTAGTAGGGTAGTTCTATTTTTAACTTTCTAAGGAACCTCTATACTGTTCTCCAGAGTGGCTACAGTTTGCATTACCACCAATAGTGCAAGAGGGTTTCCCTTTCTCTACATCCTTACCAACACCTGTTGTTTCTTGTGTTGTTAATTTTAGCCATCCTGAGAGGTGTGAGATGGTATCTCATCATGGTTTTCATTTGTATTTCCCTCATGATGAGTGATATTGAGTATCTTTTCATGTGTCAGCCATCTGCATGTCTGTTTTGAAGGGATGTCTGTTCCTGTCTTCTGCCCATTTCTTAAGTGGATTATTTGTCTTTTTGGGTATTGTGTTTGATAAATTCTTTATAAATTTTGGATACTAACCCTTCATCAGATATGCCATTTACAAATACCTTCTCTCATTTCCAAGGTCACTTTTAGTTTTGTTGATTGTTTCTTTCACTGTGTAGGAAGCTTTTTATCTTGATGACGTCCCAGTAGTTCATTTCTGCTTTTGTTTCCCTTGTTTGAGGTGATGTGTCAGCTACAGCTGGAGTCAAAGAGGTTTCCGCCTGTGTTCTCCTCTAGGACTTTGGTGGATTCTTGTCTCACGTTTAGGTTTTTCATCCATTTTGAATTTGTTTTGTGTATGATACAAGAAAGTGGTCCAGTTTCATTTTTCTGCATGTGGCTGTCCAGTGCTATGTTAAATAACAATGGTGAGAGTGGATATCCCTGTCTTTTTCCTGACCATAGAGGAAAAGCTCTCAGTTTTTCTCATTGAGGATGATATTAGCTGTGGGTCTTTCATTTATGCCCTTTTTGATGTTGAGGTATGTTCCCTCTATCCCTATGTTGTTAAGGATTTTTTTCCAAGAAAGGTTGCTGTACTTTATCAAATGTTTTTTTCTGTATTTATTGAGAGACTCATGTGATTTTTATTCTTTCTTTTTTAATGTTGTATATCATGTTGATTGATTAGTAAATATTAAACCACACTTGTAGCCCAGGAATAAATCCCACTTGATTGTGGTGAATGATTATTTTAATATATTGTTCGATTTGATTTGCTAGTATTTTATTGAAAATTTTTGTATCTATGTTCATTGGGGATATTAGCCTGTAATTCTCTTTTTTAGTGGGGTCTTTGTCTTTGGAATCAAGTTAATGCTGGCCTCATATAATAAATTTAGAAGTTTTCCTTCCATTTCTAGTTTTTGGAACAGTTTTAAAAGACTATGTATTAATTCTTCTTTAAAAATTTGGTATGATTTGTGAAGTCACCTGGTCCTGGACTTTTGTTTCTTGGGAAATTTTTGATTACTGATTCAATTTCTTTGCTGGTTATCAGTCGGTTCAAGTTTTATAGTTCTTTCTGTTTCAGTTTTGGAGGTTTATGTTTCTAGGAATTTATCTATTTCTTCTAGATTGTCCTGTTTGTTGGCATATAGTTTTTCATACTATTCTCTTATAATTGTTTGTAATTTTGTGGTGTTAGTTGTGATCTCTCCTCTCATTCATGATTTTATTTATTTGGGTCCTTTCTCTTTTCTTTTTGATAAGTCTGGCTAGAGGTTTATCAATTTATTAATTCTTTCAAAGAACCAGCTCCTGATTTCAATGATCTCTTCAACCATTGATTTTTTTGTTTGCTTGTTTGTTTCTATATCATTTATTTCTGCTCAAATCTTTATTATATCCCTTCTTCTGCTGGTTTTAGGCTTCATTTGTTGCTCATTTTTTAGCTCCTTTAAGTGTAATGTTAGGTTGTATATTTGAGACTTTTCATACTTCCTGAGGTAGGCCTGTACTGCTACATACTTCCCTTGTAGGATTGCTTTCGCTGCATCCGCCAAAGGTTTTGGACCATCATGTTGTCATTTTCATGTATTTTTTAAATTTCTTCTTTCATATCCTGGTTGATCCATTCATTCCTTAGTAGGATGTTCTTTAACCTCCATGTATGTGTGGTATTTCCAAATTTTTTCTTGTGGTTGACTTCAAGTTTCATAGTGTGTGGTCAGAAAATATGCACGGTATGATCTCAGTCTTTTGGTACATGTTGAGGATGGATTTATGACCCAGTATGTGATCTGTTCTGGAGAATGTCCCATGTGTACATAAAAAGAATATGTATTCTTCTGCTTTAGGAAGAAATGCTCTGAATATAACCATTAAGTCCATCTTGTCTAATGTGTCATCCAAAACAATGTGTCATTATTTTCCTGTTGATTTTCTACTTAGATGATCTTTCCATTGATGTAAATCACGTGTTAAAGTCCCCTACTATTAATTGTATTGTTACCAGTGAATTCCTTTATGTTTGTTATTGTTTAATATATGTGGGTGCTTCCAAAATGGGGGCATTAATATTTACAACATAAATATCTTCTTGCTGGATAGACCCCTTTACAATGATATAATACCCTTCTTTACCTAGTGTTACAGTCTTTGGCTTAAAATCTAGTGTTTCTGCTCTAAGTCTGACCACTCCAGCTTTCTTTTAGAAACTAAGAAGGCACTTCCAAGTGTCTTGCCTAATTAGCCCCTGCCTGAGAAATTGACAGCAGCTATTAGGAAGAAATGCTAATGTAATTTAATTGTTCCACATAGTCTAGTGACAGTCATGAATTCTCATTCATCTTGCTTTGAAAGTAATGGTAGATACATGGTCAATTTCCATTTTTTTCAGTTCCCATTCTTTTCCTTTAAATGACTTTGCAATCATCCTCTGAGTCTAGTACTTGCTTTGAAGATGAGCACATTGCTCCTTTGTTGGACTAGTTTCTACACCCCATTTCCTTTAGTGCTCAGCAATAACAGCCTCATACGTTGGAAAAATGACACTAGAAACCCATAAAGATTCTTTCCAAAGGAAGATATGCATTAAAAATTTAGCTCAACATACTTGGGAAGCTCAAATTAGCTCTAGGAAGTAACCATAAGCCCTTGGAATATCCTTCCTGATAAGACCGACTTTGTAACCTGAGGTCATAGGCCATACCATATAGTTTAAGATCAAGTGAATGCCTGTTGTTCTTCCCTGTGGTCCTGAGCCACTCTGTATATATTTGACCTCTGGGAATTCATGGTGGCTAGAGACTCAGTAGTTGTCAGTCATGCAGGGGTGCCTCAAGCTTAGGTGACTGGATTCTAATGAAAGCCCTGGACACCAAGGCATTGGTGACCTTCCTAGGTTGGCAAAACTTCATATGTGTTGTCACACATCATAACTGAGAGAATTAAACACTGCCTGTGTGAGTCCACTGGGAAAGGTCACCTGGAAGCTTGTGATTGCTCTCTTCTAGACTCCACCCTATGACCTTTCTGTCTCTGCTGATTTTACTCATATCCTTTCATTGTAATAAACTGCCACTATGTGTGTAATAGCTTTTCTAAGATCTATGAGTCCTGCTAGCAAATCATCAAACCTGAGGATGGTCCCAACACAGAAGATCTAACAGGTCATGGAAGAGTTACTAACAAGACATAAAACTGCAAAACCAATTTCAAATAGAGTTAAAATATATCACAAAGAATATTATTAATTTTTTAATCTAAATTTACAATTGAATTTACTTGACAGGCAAAAAATATATAAGTCAACTATCAATTTTTATCTATGTAAGATCACATAACCACTTTGTTATTCATGTGTATATTTACAAATTTATCTATGTCCTATATCTGTATTGCTATCTATATCTGTATTGCTATCTATATTTATGTCTACAAGCAATATTTATGGGCACTAAAAATGCATTAAAAAGCATGAGCATGTCAATGTGATTTGTTAAAGATTTTTTAGTGATTTGAAAGAATGGATTTCTATTCATTGTTTGAGTATAATCAATAGATACCTATCATATGATCTCTGTACAATTCTACCAGAACATCACATAAGCTTTTCTTTCTTTTTTTAATGAGTCAACTTTGAATGTTAACTGAAGTTTTCACAAAGACTTTTCTCTTTATACATTATATGTCCCCAGTCTTTTATGAAAAATAGAGGTTATTTTAAATAAAAATCCCATCCATCTGTAAATCCAGTTCCTTGATTAAATTATTCGATATTTCTATGAGTAAATGCAAAGAGAAAAAATAATATTTTATTTTGAACTTACCACCGATCAAGACAGAAAAAGCACTCATTCTGGTAAGTGTGGCCATTTGAAGCACAAACATATGCTGTCACATCTGGACATGATGATGGGTAAGCAGGATCCAGAGAGATGTACATTTTACAGTAGGGCTGAAAATATAAAAAAAAATCATATAAATAACAATTGATAGATTTCCCCCATCTATTACTAGCCTGTCACTTCTTACCCCCATATCAAATATATCTATTCATTTGATCTTTTTCAAGATTTTCTTCTGGGCTTCGATCAGGCAGGGTTTTGCTCACTGCAGTGTCAGAAAATGCAGTGACCTATCCATCATCTCCTAAAGTTATGAGCATTATAACATCCCCACTTAAATCCCAGATGTAAAATTTCCACTTAAACTTGGAATCCCAATGCCATGAATTTATTCTAAGAAATTGGTGAGTAGAGGTATTTATGTATTTGTGAACTTCTAGCGGAAGGGGCTCAAATATAATTGTTGAGAGTGAGAGCTCTGTATTGAGGCTCGGAATAAATCCTGTATTTACCACTGTTTAACGTTATGACCTTGAGCAGGTGACAGGTGTTATTTCATTTAATGCTCAGAGATGCATTTTACTGTTATAATGTTTGTGCGACATGAGATTAAATCTAAGTCTGGAAAGTTATACATGCCCAAGGTCACATGGAAAACTTTTGTTCTACTTACCCCTGTGAAGTTTAGGTCTCTCATGTCAAGAGTGTGATCAGATTAACATCAGAATTCAATACTAAGAAATTTAAATTTACCTTAGGCCATTTATTTAGATCATGTGACTTGAAGATCCCTAGACAGATAAAGTACATACACAATGGGTTAAAATAGATCATTTTTCATGGAATATGACTTCACCCACTGAAGTTACTAACTGAATACAGAAATGTAATTTAATTACTCATTTGCACAAAAGTATACAAAATAACTTAGAGCAACAGAATTTGTGGGTGGTGTTTTTTTGTTAACTACTTTATTCATTTATTCATTCTTTCCTTCATTTTCACAGTCCTGACTTTATAGATTTTCTTTTCTTAAAATTAATTTATTTATCTTTATTTTTTTATTATGTTATGTTAGTCACCATACAGTATGTCATTAGTTTTTGATGTAGGGTTCCACGATCCATTGTTTACGTGTAATACCCAGTGCTTCATGTAATACATGCCTTCCTTAGTACCTATCACCGGGCTCACCCATCCTCCCTCCCTCTCCCCTTCTAAAACCCTCAGTTTGTTTCGTGGAGTCCATAGCTCTCATGGTTCATCTCTCCCTCTGATTCCCCCCCCCGCCTTTTCCCTTCCTTCTCCATGCTATTCTTCATGTTCCACAAGTAAGTGAAACCATATGATAATTGACTTTCTGTGCTTGACTTATTTCACTTAGCATAATCTCCTCTAGTCCCATCCATGATGATGCAAAAGTTGGGTGTTTATCCTTTCTGGTGACTGAATAATATCCCATTGTGTATATGGACCACATCTTCTTTATTCATTCATCTGTTAAGGGCATCTCAGCTCTTTCCACAGTTTGGCTATTGTGGATATTGCTGCTATGAACACTGGGGTGCATATGGTCTTTCTTTTCACTACATCTGTATCTTTGGGGTAAATACCCAGTAGTGCAATTGCTGGCTCACAGGGTGGCTCTATTTTTAACTTTTTGAGGAACCTCCTCACTGTTTTCCAAAGTGGCTGCACCAACTTGCATTCCCACAAACAGTGTAAGAGGGTTCCCCTTTCTCCACAACTTCTCCAACACTTGTTGTTTCTTGCCTTGTCAATTTTTGTCTTTCTAAGTGGTGTAAAGTTGTGCCTCAGCGTGGTTTTGATTTGAATTTCCTTGATGGCTAATGAGGATGAACATTTTTTCATGTTTCTGTTAGCCAGTTGTATGTTTTCTATGGAGAAGTGTCTGTTCATGTCTTCTGCCCATTTTTTGACTTGATTATTTGTTTTTTGGGTGTTGAGTTTGAGAAGTTCTTTATAGATTTTAGATATCAGCCCTTTGTCTATAGTGTCATTTGCAAATATCTTCTCCCATTCTGTGGGTTGCCTCTTTGTTTTATTGCCTCTTTCCTTTGCTCTGCAGAAGCTTTTTATCTTGATGAAGTCCCAAAAGCTCATTTTTGCTTTTGTTTCCCTCACCTTTGGAGGCACATCTTGAAAGACGTTGCTGTGGGTAATGTCAAAAAGATTATTACCTACGTCCTCCTTTAGGATTTTGATAAATTCCTGTCTCACATTGAGGTCTTTCATACATTGAGTTTATCTTTGTGTATAGTGTAAGAGAATGGTCACATTTCATTCTTCTGTATACAGCTGTCCAATTTTCCCAACACCATTAGTTGAAGAGACTGTCTTTTTTCATGCTTTGTTGAAGATGCTATCTATTCTGTTCCATTGATCTATGTATCTATTTATTAATTTTCTATGTCATTGAGAAAAGAGTAAAAACAAGTTGAAGTTGTAGGTATAACTTTCAAAGTATGTTTTTTTCATTAAGTTACCTGATTTTTGTTTGCTTTAGTTTCCTCTTCACTGCAGTTGGGTTAAGTGTATATTCTTTAAAGCTTTTTTAAATTAAATATGATATGGTAAATAAAATGTTAGACTCATTCCTACCAAGATGCTGCACTAAAGAGGATAGTATGAGTGATGATCAGAAACTTTAAGGTTTCCTTGACTCGGGAGAGACTGACTTGTTCTGGGAAACTAGTTTGTGCGAGTATGATGGTGCTGCTTGGGGACAGAGGGTCACCAGCTGTCTGTGGGAGAGAGAAATAAGAAAAGACTTATCATAGTTCTGTTCTTCCTTATCTCTCACTGTAATATGATCTTTTAAATAGTCTAGAAAATTCTAGCTTTCCAAAAGTTAGAATTTCCAAAGTTCAAAGAGAAAACTTGAAATATTTTAAAAATTTTCCCAGGGGAAACAAGAAGTCTACCAACCTTTCCAGGAATAGACTATGCCAACAGCACATATAATCTTAAAAAAAAAATGGAATGCTTCTTTTGAATTTGAAAAAAAAAAAAAGCAAACAAACCCAGAATCTTTTAGTCACAAAGAGGCTGAATATAGTGATGAAAAAAGAAAAATAAAGGCCTTCATCAAGTAGGAATACAGTAAAAATATATACTGCATGCCATATATAAGAATAAACTTCAAATACATCTGAACATAAGAAATGAAACCATGTAAGGAACAACTGAATTTCTCTTCAATCTTAATGTAGGAAAGGCTATATGGTAGGTGAGATGCTTTAGCATAGTTTTGATTAGCATTTTTTTCATAGTGAAGTTGAATATCTTTTACAGATTTAAGAGCCATTTTTGTATTTGGGGGGTATGTATATGTGTGTATAGGTATTATATATATATATATATATGCATATATATATGCATTTTACTCATATGGCAATCGGTTTTTATTTTTTCTCCTCAGTTTTAAGTATTCTTATATATTAGATATATTAGTCCTTTACCTGTGATATGTGTTGCAGATATTTTCTTCCAGTTTATCAGGTATCTTTTAGTTTAAGGAATTTACCCTAAAGATACCCCTCCAACAATACAAAACATATATACATAAGATTATTGCATCATTGTTTGTAATTGCAAAATATTGAAAACAAACTAAACGCCCATACATAGAAGACTGATTGAATAAACTTTGGTATAGCCACCCAAGGCAGTTCTATGTCATTGTATAAAAGAGTAAAGAAGATCCCTGTGAACTGATATTGGTTGATTTATAGGATATTTGTAAATTAAGAAAAGCAAGTTGCAAACAGGTATCTATAGTATGCTATCTTTTATGTAAGAAAGTAGGAGAGTGACACAATGTGCACACATATTTTTCTATGTAACACAGGAAAGACAGAGATCAATGAGGTTGGCTCCATGAAGATGGCTGTGGGTTGGAATAAAGGGAAGAGGTATGGAGGTAATGACACTTCTCTGAACCTAAACTTTTGCTCATTTTGTTTTATTTTTGTGTTCAAAGTAATCTTGAATTGCCCTTTGAATTTTTCTTGACCCATGCATTATGTAGGAACATGTTATTTCATTTTCAATTTTTGGAGGGTTTTCCAGTGTAACTCCCTTTTCTAACAGTGACACTCAATTGACACTCACTTTGCATTGTCAAGTCTAACATTCCCCACTTAGTCACACATGACGATTTTTTTTTCTACAACTAAAAGAGTATTAGATGCTTCTCTCCCAAGACTTGTAAGTTTGCTTACCTGACAAAACAGTATGCGCCAAAGTGGAGGAAATCAGGAAAAATGTCATGTAGGAAAAGGCAGCCATTTGATCTTATCCAATATCCTGCTCTGATGAGATGACATGGAAAAAGGCTTGAGATGATTTATTCCTAATATCCTGCACAGGTGGATTTCCAAACATGAGAGAACCCACTACCCTGAGGTGTTGCATTCCTATTAGCTTGACCATGATGGTCTCACACTGGCCTGATCCCAAGGGTTCAGACCTGAGAGGGCCCTTCTGCTCCAAAGAGGGAAAGTAAACCATTAAAAGAATTTTTTTTTCTCCTGCCAGCAGCCATGTATAATCCCAGTCCTCACTGGAAGAGGAACTGGGCTCAAGCCTTTCATCAGGGCTGGCCCAAGCATGTTTCTTTCATATAGATTCATCCTATAATCTATCATCTACACTTGAATGTTCATGTTTAAAAACGCTAAGAACTTATGAAAAATTCTCAAAAACATGGGTGTGAACTGAGGACTGTCTTGCATTATCGGGGAAATATTACTTTGTAATGTGAGTCCTTTGATTTCTTGGGATAGAGCAGTTTCTTCTGTCCTTCATTTCCTAGCTAAGTGTCTTCTTGCAGACCAATACACATGCTCAAATACAAAAAATGAACAGAATTGTTGGTCTTGGGTCATAAAAATTATGTATCCTTCCCCGATGCAAGAATCAGGATATATATCTAGATCTAAATATAATTTTTTGTGATTCTTAGATAGGTACACATAGTTTTATATATATCAGAGAGATCTGAGTTCAAATTCTAGCTTCAATATCTCCTAGAAGTATGAGCCTTAGAAAAAGTATGAACTTCAAAGCGTATTGAGATGGTCAACTGATATTATTATAAGTGAAGAGTTTATCTATATAAATTGCCAATTTCTTTAGCTGAACTCTTCTCTTGAAGGGATGGAAATACTCAGGCCCAGAGAGAAGATGTTTTCCAAGTCATTTCCTCAACTTCTTCCTATCTTACTCTGTCCATTCTGTCTTTTCTCTAAATTGTAGCTGAGGGGCATGCAGAGAAATGAGGGATAATCCTATTAGCTGCTAGTGAATTTTCCCTACTTTCATAAGCAGAAGAAGCAAAAGGAGGGTACTGGAGGGGAACAAACACATGGGAAAACCTTCTGACAGAGAATAATTGCAGATATCCCACCACTAATTTGAATTAAGGGTGGAGGAGATTAAGAAATATTACCTGAATGAGTTGCTGCAGAATGTGAGCCTGCTCTAGTCACTCTGAGGTCACAGCTAGCCTTGAATAAAGTTGCTGTTTTATGAATCTGTGGCCAGGGGCATGCTGAGCACAGGGGGCAGCCTCCTAGCTCAATTGAGTGACCATTTACTTGGCATGAAATGACTCTAATGGCTCTTTGCTGCTTTGATCCCTCTCTTGAACCACCTCCTCTGGTGTTTCATGTTCCAGCAGGCAGGGACAGAGCTGAATGTTCCAAACCTGTGGTTTCTAGTTGTGGATCATGAGAACAGGGAGGACAAGCATCCTAAGTATTTGACCACACGTGCAAAGGTTAATTGCCTACCACAGCCTAGATTATCTGATGGACTTTCTTGCCTAATTCAAGGCTGATTCATCATTCTGGTCTTTTCTGCCTCCTGAGGTCACTTAGTCCATTGTGCTTCTCAGAAGGTTTACCTGTTTTATCTTTCTAGGACATGATTTCTGACATCAGCCCGGGAAATTGGGGTACCACAACCAATAATCTTTGCAATGCTCAAGCCTCCCAGTTTCTCCACTTGTTTCCCTTTACTTCAGCATGGGAAAGCCTAAAATATGCCATTAACTGGAAAATTTCTATCACATAGACCTTAAACTCTCTGAAGTAGTTAGCATGCCTTTTGCTGTTTTGTCTTTTCTTCTCAACCTAAGTCCCATAGTTTGACTTTTATATTTAACTTCCTGACATGGCCATACTCTCTTGACTTCCTACCCTTTATTTTTCCCACTTTCAAGCCAGAATAAACTCAACTTCCTATTTTCCTACTCCAGAGCTCAGTTAATCTTGGTTGGTCACCTAAACCTGCTGGACTCCAAAGAAAGTCTCTCTCTCTTCTTTTTTTTAAGATTTTATTTATTTATTTGACAGAGAGAAACACAGTGAGAGAGGGAATACAAGCAGGGGGAGTGAGAGAGGGAGAAGCAGGCTCCCCACCAAGCAGGGAGCCCGATGCAGGGCTTGATCCTGGGTCTCCGGGATCATGACCTGAGCCGAAGGCAGTCGCTTAACCAACTGAGCCACCCAGGCGCCCCAGAAAGTCTCTTATTTAATATCATGTTGCTTACTATGCCACCCATCTCCATATCATTTTTTAATCCATTTTTTCAACAATCAAACCATGCCTCCCCTATATGACTTTGAGTAGGAAAGTTAGCCTCTTCTTTATTAAGTAGGGAAGCTTCAGGATGAACCAACTCCACTTTTTTTCTCGGGGCCTTTTAATTTTGGAAATTTTGTCACTTACCTTTCTTTGTGTTTTTCTGCCTCTCTTCATATCACCTTATGGGGGAATCTACACATTCATCCATCCCTTTCCTTCTGCTAATACCTAGTTATGTGGTCTGCACTCCTCATCACATTTATTTCTTATAATAATCCCATGAGGTTTATAGCATTATGAGACTTATGTAAGAGAAAAAGAGGCTGAAGCTTAGGAGAGTAAATTCATTTGCTGGAGCTAACTAGATACTAATGAACAGTAATGAAGTACTACTAGCTACTAATGGTCAGAGATGGGATTCAAACACAGGTATGTTTAACTACAAAGCCCATATTCACTTACTTTCTCCACATTTTCTCTCATCTTAGCTTATCTATCAATCTTAGACCAACACCATGAATGTCTTGGTGTGATACCTTATGCTTTTCTTGGCAGCTTCTTTGATTTTCCTCTCTTTGTCCTCCCTTCCAAAGCCAGTACTCTTAATCTCTCTATAATGCTGCCTCCTAGGTAATTAGATTGTATGCTCCATGAAGGAAAAGACCTTACCCGGACCCAATATAAACCTTGTAACTGTAGTATATTGCAAGTGTTTTCTTTTTTGTAGCCACTTATTGGGTATTCAGTAATATGTATGTAAGGAAAAAAGGAAGGAATCTGTTCATTATTTTTGTGTGTTTTACTTTGATCTAGGATATTCTTGAGAATGTTTGCCCAGATGTATTTTAGAGATACTATGTCTAGTCCATTATGATATAACCCTACTGGAATTTTGACTGGGGTCAGTAATATCTTTATAATGCAGTCTTTCCATACCTGAATGTGACATGCCTTCTTTTCAACTTGCAGGGGAATTCTACTTGCTCAATGTACATGAATTCCTAGAATGCAACTTTTAAAAACATAGTCTGATTTTGTTGTTCTGTTCACATCTTCCATTGGCTCTTCGTTGCTTATATTCTGGGATTATTATTTACAGTAAAACTTGAATGTGAAGAAATTTAGCATCTTATTTTGTATAACTGAAATCAACTTGATCATGAATATCCAAATTTAATTGAGAACAGACAAAAAGTATCCTGGGGCCTGTGACTTTGGAGCAGGAGATGGATGTTGAATGAAGTCTGGATCATAAGAAGAATGAAGATAAGGGAAGAAGATAATGAGTTTTTGGATCTCCTTAGCACTAGTGTCAAGCTTTTTAGTGTCTGCAGAAACAGTTACTTTAGAAATTAAATTCAGGTGAGAAAAGAAAACTGCATATACTTTCCAACTAAAGACAGTTTTATCTGTTGAAGATTCAGAGGTCTTTGGCTAATAATTACCTGTTGCTTCTGCGGAGTTCCATTCCCTGGTTTTCAAAGCTTAAGAGATCCTTTGTATACCAGCATAATGTTAGTTATGTTAGCTTGATAGAAAAGGCACTAACATTAAGAAGATGATCTCTCTTAATTAAAAAAAATAGAGTGCTTGATCTAAATCTAGAGATGCCCTTCAACAGACAAATGGATAAAGAAGAGATGGTCATATATGCAATGGAATATTATGCCTCCATCAGAAAGGATGAATACCCAACTTTTGTATCAACATGGATGGGACTGAAGGAGATTATGTTGAGTGAAATAAGCCAAGCAGAGAAAGTCAGTTAACATATGGTCTCACTTACCTGTGGAGCATAAGGAGTAACGTGGAGGACATTAAGAGAAGGAAAGGAAATGTGAACTTGGATAAATCAGAGAGGGAAATGAAGCATGAGAGACTTTAGACTCTGAGAAACAAACTGAGGGTTTTGGAAAGGAGGGGTGTGGGGGATGGGTGAGCCTAGTGATGGGTATTAAGGAGGGCACGTGTTGCATGGAGCACTGGGTATGGTGCATAAACAATGAATCTTGGAACACTGAAAAAATAAAATAAAATAAATTATTTTTAAAAATCTGGAGAGTACATGAAATTGCCCAATGCCCATGTCTGCAGTATAACTGGAAAATGGGCAATATTATCTACTTTGCATTCCATGCAATTGAGGAAATACACTTCCAATACTAACAACATTAACACAAAAGTTAGAAAGAAATATTACAAATGACTTGAATATCACTATTTACCAGCTTGACATAACTGAAATTTATAAAACAGTACAGCTGCTTCTGGATCTGTAATAGGTATTCTTTCCCTATTTTTATCACTAAGTACAAATGAAGTACATATAAAATAAACATAGGAAGACAGTAAGGGGGAGAGAAAGCAGATTGGCTAGGGACCTGGGAACTTAAAGAATAATACAGTGGTCAGTTTCCTTGGTTTTCTTTTTGCTTCATATATCCCAGACTTGGAGGTGAAGAAGATAGCAACCTGGAAACATCAGGAGGCACAGGCTAAAAAACAACACAGACAAAGGCCTGTTCTCTCTATCCCAAGCACCAAGAAAAGAGCACAAATGATATATATATATTTTTTTGCCTCAAAACATTATATCCAAGAAGCTATCAATCTCACCAGCCTGGGTTTGCAGCTGGGTTTCTTCTAGTATGTTTCATAAATGGCGAAAAGTGTAGGCAAATCATGGGTAGCTGGACCCTCTATAAAGCACTAATGCCTTTTCAACATAGTTCTCCCTTCTTGTTTAACTTGTAGGGTCTTACTCCTGATGGAACTAAGTAAGGCATTGATTATTACTATTTATATGTAATGTTGTCCCATAGATCTGGTCATGTCATTGATATTAACCAGACACCTACAGGTAGAAAAAAGGAAGCCAGAATTTGATTTGACTCTACCACTCTTTATTGATTACCCATTAAATGCTAGGCTTTATGATAGGTCATAGAAATGTCCTGCTATCCATTAAATTACTGCTGTCATAAATCTTAGAATTTTGTTAAAGGTGACAAGCAGAAATCCAAAAAAATAGAAAGGCAGTCAGCTAGAAGATGTGACAGTTGGTGAGGAAAACCTGAGTCATGTGTGGAACTAATGTCGGAAGAAGAGAGAGAACCCACCCATCATAAGATAATAAAGAGAACAGAACACTTACTTCTCTTTGCCTGAATAAAAACTGGGGAAATCAAAGGCTCATGTCAAAGAACATTATTGAATCCTTACTAAAATGGTCTTTTTATTCAAAGATATTTGACCTTTTTTTAAATTTCTGGCGGGATTAAAGTAGCATACATGCTCTTGAAACCTGGAAGAAAATAAACAATGCTTAATAATGTGATATATCTCAGGAGAAGATGAGAATCTAGCAGTTAGAAGTTTTTATATGTTTATATGTTTTTTATATTATTTTAAATACAATCCACTGTAAGAAATAAATTTGATATTACAACCAAAACACAAATATACATATACTCACATAACTGAAGCATCACAAAATCCTAGTTACACTATGTGCAATGCACTACGGTATTTTCTATCGTATTCTGTTTTCTTCTAGTTTATTCCATTAAGATGCAAGTTGTAACCCACTTTGATTTCACAATGTATTTATGAATCAGAGCCTTTAGTGTAAAAGATATTGGTTTAAACATTGAGAATTAATATAAGAACTAATACTTGACCTTGGCAGATATTTGTGTGTGTGTGTGTGCTTGTGTGTGTGTGTGTGTATGTGTGTGTGTGTGTGTTTGTGGTGTGTGCCTGTGTGTGTGTGTGCATGCACACACACGTAGAAGCTCATTCCTGGGAAATAGACAACTCAAACTGATCAGAATATTGAAAAGGAAAATTCGCATAGTAAGACCACACCAGCTCTGGACCTCCTCTAGTCTGTGGGCTGTTAATGGTGGGTGGAGATTTCAAGCTGAGAGAAAACTGACACTTTGAAAGATAAACCATAAATCAGGAGAAGAGATGCCAGGTTAAACAGTGGGCATAAATCCACCCAATGTGATTCCCTGGTGCAGAATCTTCTGACTTTCTCTCTGAGGAAATTCATGTATATGCTGCAGTTGTAACTTTATCCTTCGATGCTGTATTTCCTTTTGAATAGTAAACAACTCTTTTATAAAGAAAGACATGTACTCACCCAAGTGTGCTGGGTAGCATGTAACGAAGTCAAAAGATGGCCTCATTGGATTCAACTTGAGGGGGTAGTGGGGCAGCAGGGAAGTTGGAAAAGAGTGCTCTGTGCCAGATTTCTGGGCAGAGATAATTGGTGAAATGTGTGGATGTGGCAGCATGAGGATGAAAATGACAGGAAAGGACAAACAATGATTTGGGAAAGCACTGAGGCAAAAATATGTTTTCCTTTTCATTTATGCTGGAGGGGAAAAGCGTCCTTTGAAAGTTAAAGCAGCAAATATGTGGGCTACACAAGGCTGAACTTCAGTCTCAAGGAAAAGGGGCTCCTGGTAATGTCAGCACAGTATGGATTTTACCCCAAGAAAACATAGTGAGAAATCAGCTATTGAATGGTTTATAAGGTAGACCCTCAAGCAAATTAGGAGCATGGCTATCATAATCAGAACCCATAGCCAGAGTGGGAGAATATGCAAATCTGTCAAATTTAGAATCATCTAGACTGCACCTAGTGCTTTTTCAAAATCCATAACTAGGATCATTCTGAGCCTCATAATCTGGAGTGGAGCTAAACTCAATTAAGTGAGTTCAACATCTTAGCTAATGGAAGGGAGCAGTTATTCGGATGAGAAGTAGGCAGCTGGGACGATGATGATCAACAAAGTACGTTCAGACCTTGAAAGGCCCTAACATTAAGCTGGGGGTCCAGAGAACTTTAGGCCTATCTTGTGATCTAGAAGTTACTAGCAACCCTGACAATAGATGGTGGGAAATGGTTTGGAGAATAGGGTGACTTTTATTGTGAAGATATTGTTTGAGATAACATGGGAACATCCAAGTAGGTGGAACTAATAACTCTAATGGGACTTGAGGGGCTTCTGGGGTGCTGATAATATCTGATTTCTTGGTCTGCGTGATGTTTAAATGGGTGTGTTAATTTTGTGAAATTCTTAAATCTGTTAACTTTTGATCTGTACAGGTTGCTACACATATATGTGAAACATCAATATTATTTTATATTAAAAATCCTTAGGAATACATTAAGATAGTAAAGATTAGCCCAAACTTAACAGTATGTCAAAGAATAGTTTACAATGAAGAAGGAGGATTTATTTCAAGAATGAAAGGACGGTTACATATTAGAAAGGAGTTTACTATAATTTATGTTATCTATCAGTAGGTGAAAGGACAGTTCCTATATAAATAATAGATAAATATTATCAGTGAATTGAATAAAATCTCTATATTTGAATATTATTTGCAATAAATAGGAAAACTGTCAAAGATAAAAAAAATATTGTTAACATTCGAAGTTGTTGAAACTATTGGTGAGTACATAAATCTGTAGAACTTTTAAACTCTCAAATGAAAATTCATCAAAAAGTTGTTTCCAGGAGCACGTAGGTGGCTCAGTCAGTTAAGCCTCTGCCTTTAGCTCAGGTCATGTTCCTGGAGTCTCAGGATCGAACCCCACATTGAGCCCCATGTCCAGTTCCCTGCTTCTCTCTCTGACCCTCACCCTCCTCATTCTCTCTCTCACTGTCTCTCTCAAATAAATACAATCTCAAAAAAGTTGTTTCCATAAATATTTATAAGAGGATGTTTTGTGACACTGCAAAATGGAAATCACCTTACCAAGGGTAGGTCATATTTTGGTTTATCTAAGAACAAAAACATAAGTAACTATTAAAAATAATATTGTAAAAGAATATTTATTGACATGGAACCATTTATCATATACGATGTGACATATAAGTTTACATATTATAGAATAATGTACATTTTAATATAGCACATAATGGAAATAATGTGTAATGTTGTAATGTGGATAAAAACTAACTTTCAGTAAAGTTGCATGTAAAAATAAAATGACAAATTCTGAATTGTTAACAATGGTTAGTACTAGTTCTTAAGATTACATATAATTTTGCATGTATTTTGATTTGTGCCTTTTTTGTTTGTTTCCTGCATTGAAGAGGTATTATTGTATAATCTCAAAAGTACAGTGATGGCTACCCTGCATTTTTTCTTATTAGGGAAGTAGGGAGAGTGTTGGATCAAAGAAGACTTGTGAACAGAAGCAAAGGCCATGATCAAAAAAATTTTTTATCTGAATATAACTGACACACAATCTTACATTAGTTTCAGGTATACAGCATAGTGATTCAATGTCTGTATACACCATGCTGAGCTACTACAGTTGTAATTTCCATCTGTCACTATACAACACTGTCACAACCTCATTGACTATATTCCCTGTGCTTTGTCTTTTGTTTCCAGGACTTATTCACTCCATACCCAGAAATGTATACCTCAGTGATCCCCATCCCCCATTTTGCCTATCCCTCTGGCAAATAGTTTATTCTCTGTATTTACAGGTTGGATTCTGCCTGTTGTTTGTTTATTCATTTGCTTTATTTTTTTTATATTCCACAAATGAGTGAAATCATATGCTATTTGTCTTTGTCAGTCTGATGCATTTCTCTTAGCATGATACTCTCTAGGTCCATCCGTGGCAAGACCTCACAAATGGCAAAGGCAAATGGCAAGATCTCATCCTTTTTATGGCTACGTAATACCCCATTGTATTATATTTACATATAATATGTCTATATCACATCTTCTTTATCTGTTCATCTATCAACAGACACTTAGTTACTTCCATATTTTTGTTATTGTAAATAGTGCTGCAATAAACATTGCGATGCATGTATCTTTTTTGTTCTTTTAATTTAAATTTAATTAACATATAGTGTATTATTAGCTTCAGAGGGAGAGTTTAGTGATTCATCAGTTGCAAGTAACACCCAGTGCTCATTCCATCAAGTGCCCTCCTTAATGTCCATCACCCAGTTACCCCATCCCCTCACCTCCCTCCCTCCCCTCCAGCAAGCTTTAGTTTGTTTCTTATAGTTGAGTCTCTTATGGTTGTCTCCCTCTCTGATTTCATCTGATTTTTTTGAATTGGTGTTTTCATATTCTGTAAGTAAATATCCAGTTTAATACCTGAACCAACATGCTGTTAACCTTTGACTGTAGTCAAAAGGAATGTGTCTATCTCCTGGTGGGTGGATGTTAGTGAAATATCAAATCACTTCTGATCCAGTCTTAATGAAACTGCTTCAAAAATATCAAACCCTTCTCTTTTGTTATCCTCCTTGGAGCCCTGATGGGCACTTGAGATTTTCCAACAGGAGGGAAGTTGGGAAGGCTATAGAAAAGGTACGATTTTAAGTGCAAGGTCAAGGGAGCCCTTAGTTCCTTAGCAAGTGACATTTGGGCTGACTTAAAAGCCAGGTCAAATCCCCTGATGCTGAAGTAGGAGTGGAATGTTATAAAGCAGGGAAGGACCGGTGTGTGAGGGGGGAGGGATGGAGTGGTGGGATACAATTCACATGGCCCTAAGACAGCAAGAATCCCTGTGACATCAGATGACTCAGCAAAAATGGTGACGTAAGCACAGCCAATTGCCAAATGCTTGTAGGCATTCTAAAGAATATGGCTTTTATATTTAGAGAGTTGGGAAGCCATTAGGTGATTTGAACAGAGGAGATATCGTTAAAAAGACATTTCTCTAAATGTTAGAATAAATAAGGAGAGGAAGAGCAAGATTCAGGAGAACACCTAGGAGATATATGTGTCTAAGAGAGGAATTCCAGCACCTGCTGGTGATGAAGGTAAGGTGTGGATTCCTTATAATCTTCCATTGTGAAGGAAGTTGGACAGGATTGACCTTCTGATAAATTTGGTACCTTACTCCTCAGAGTGCTCAGAAACCATACTAAGCTGACTAAAGAGTCAGTGAGTTATAAAGGTGTGAAGGCAGTGATGGTAGAAAAGGAGCAGAAAGCCAGCTGGGAATGTGAATAATGTTAAGCTGCTATCATTCACTGTATTTATTAAACAAGTCAAACTTGGACAAATTCTCATTCTCAACAACTCATTCAGTACACATATAGAAAGCAGTACCTCCCAAGCTTATCAAATTATGGCCCACATAGAAAATACTATAAGTTAGAGCAAAGAGATAAGGTCATCTGCCACTGGTGGCAATCAGCCTGAAGGGTCCAGACACCCCAGGTCATGGTGCCACCCAAAAGAATCAATATATCATCAATGTTCCATAATATACGATATTTCATTTGATGAAATATATGATATTTCAATATATCGATATTGAATATCGATATTTCAATATACGATAATTCATTTGATGACTGTAGTCCTATTCTGCCCCTAAGCCACAGAGATCAGCAGCAACAGCCCAGGCCTCCAGTGTCCACACATAATATCAGGTTGGTGCAAAAGCTCTGCTTTAGCTAGGAGTTCATTTCGACAGATCCAACTAGCCACCTTCCTTTGGATATTCCTGCCTGTAACTCCTTCCCCTCCAAATTCTCCAGGCTCCTTCTTCCCAATGTTGCATATGTGAAAGAGTTAGAGATAACTTTGACTAGAGGAGGTCCCAGATTTGATGGTAGCGATGGGAATGGATACCAAAGATTCGGTCTAGGCCTCTCTGTCTTTATACTTATCTCTACCTTTCTCCTTATAGTCACCAGAAAGAACTCGGGCAAGGGCCAGCCTTTAGCTCTTCCTTTGGACACATTATCAGACAGAATTCATGGCAACACGGGTTCCCACACCAAATCACTTGGACTCCTAAGAAGCACTGTCACTGTAAAAAAACAGAATACTAAAAGCCAATAAAAAAAACATTTATTCCCAAATAAGTATAACTTAAATAAGTATACTTAGCTTGGATTTTTAGATATATGTAGAACTTTAGGCCAGATAAATAAAATAAACTCCTTTTGAAGCACACAGAGAACACTGATATAATTAGACTATATTTTAGGTCATATAGGAAGCCTCAATAAATTCCAAGGCATCACAGACTGTGTGTTCTGAGATACATATGGTAATATGTATTATCCACATGCTTGCTAATTAATGAATATTCTCTAAGTTAATAAGATCATCTTGATGGGAATTGCACAATATTTAATACTTATGACAAAGAAAATATTCATATTCATATTATTTTTTGAAGATTTTTTTAAATTTATTTTATAGAGAGAAGCAGAGGGAGATGAAGGAGCAGACTCCCCAGTGAGCAGGGAACCCAATATAAGACTCAATCCCAGGACCCCGGGATCCTGACCTGAGCTAAAGGCAGATGCTTAACCAACTGAGCCACCCAGATGCAAAAAAATGTTCATATTACTATAAGCAAAATGTAGCAAATAATCATAAAATGCAATCCTAAAATGGTTAAACATACACAATAGACATATATAACCATATTCATATAAACAATTAAATGTGGTTCCAAATGGTGGGGAAGTAGTGTTTTCTTTCATACAAATTATTCAGGGAGATGAAGTGGAGACCCTTCAATTTTCCAAAGGTGGCTTTCATGGTACTGCATCACGAGATTACTTATTATAAGATTACTTATCAGAGATACAAAAATTAAACCATAGTAATATATCACTAAACCTCATTAGAGTGGCTAGACTCAAAGACTGATGAAATTGAAGCCCGGTGGGAGATGTGGAAACTGGAAAACTTATACATTACCATTATGAGTGTAAATGGACTCAATTCATTAGAAATATGCATTAACTATGAAGGCCAAAAAATACACCAAGATGGTGCCATTCCACAGCAAATGTGAGAACATATGTGCACTAAAATACATAGAATGACTTATATTAAGGAGGGCATATATTGCATGGAGCACTGGGTGTTATACGTAAACAATGAATCTACATTGAAAACTACATTGAAAACTAATGACGTACTGCATGGTGACTGACGTAACATAATTAAAAAATAAAAAAATAATAAAATAAAATACATACAATGAAATATTCATAATGGCCAAAAATATAATAATTTAAATGTCCTCCAGCGTAAAACAGATAAAAACATTGATTATACTCTTTAAGTAAATACAAAATAGCAGTAAAAGTTGAGCTATTGATACATGCAATAGCACGATGAATCTTACAAGGATGAGTAAATGAAACCAGAAATAAAAGAGGACATGCTGTAGAATTACTTCTAAAGTACAAATCAGGTGGAACCAATCTATGGTATTTGATGCCAGGATAGTTGTTATCTTGAGAGTTAGTGACCAGGAGGGAATAAAAGCGGGGTGGGCTTTAAGGATTCTGGTAACATTCTGGTTCTTGAACAGGTTGCTGATTACATGGATACTGTAGAAGACACTGGCATGCTTCACCCAGATTCCTTTTACCAATTAAATGTTTACTCCTATTCCCCAGATTGGATGTATTTTGCTCATTATGACTTGTACCTAAAACCCTTAGAGTGCTACCTTTACTGGCTACTAGTGCTATTTTGTCTGGATGTTGCAAAAGCTGAAGGTGCTAGGAGTTCACATTCCCTTGTAGCAACCTCTGTGTAATGAGTGAGTAGTGCAGGAGCATGGCAGCACAGATTTCTTGCCTTCAGCAGAACAAATTGTGCTGTAATTTACACTCCCCATGGAATGAAGCTATAACTAGAAATTCACATAAAATTGCACCTTTACTTGTTTCTCCTACTTATTCAACTCCTCCACTCCTTAACTAATCTTCTCCAGGAGCATTTCCTCAGTAAACACTAGTACATGAATCAGCATATTAAGATCTTCCAGGGAGGCCGGCCTATGACAGTAGTTGCCGTCATGATCATAGGAAGTAGATTATAAGGATGTGGTTCTGGAGTTGGATATCTAGCACACCAAATGGAAATAAGTACACCATGCTGGTTAGTAAACAGTGTTGATGTCCCATGGCATGCTGTATCAATGTAATTTTAAAGCTTTCCCCTGTGCTAAGTGGGACAAGATATAGATGGAAGTGTATGACCTGGTTTATGCAATCTCTCTGATGTTCGAGAGATGTAGGGAAATGGTAATTATGACTCTGAGATTGGGTGGTGGTGGTGAAGTCTCAGCGATACTTGAAAGGAGAAAAGGTTAGGTTCAGGTTGGTCAGTGACTAATTTAAGTAAATGTTTAGGGCGGGGTCATCTAGTGCCACTTTAAAGAAAATTCATCTCCTGCAACTGGAAGAAAGATCAAGATAATAACCAAGCATAGTGCTTAATTGTAAGGGAAGGCAATGTGGCATTGTAGGATCATAAGCACTTACTCATGCAACTTACTTGTGTCTTCAGGACCTGCTCAGATCTGATCTTGTAGGTAGTCTCCATGTCTTGATGATGGGGAGACCTGCACTCCATTTTGAGGACGTTAATATTATTTCATGGGATGATAATTTGAAAATAGTGTGTATATGTGTTTTTAAGTTTTGTTTTGCTTCTGCCCCACCTCCCTCTCCTATACTCAAGTTTAGCCTGATGTCTCCCTATATATACAACTAGGGTATATACAACGAGGTAAAGAGCTTCATTGGTCAGAATGAAGTCATCTTGTCAGTGATAAAGCACCCTGAGATGAATTATTGGTTTCAGAAAATCACTGTTCATAAGGAACAACGATTTATGATTATATTTGTTAATGCCAATGTTTTATGGATTGAGAGGAGGGAAGTTCCAGGGAAGAAATATCTGACTTTGATGTTGGTGATAGTTCAGAAGCATGACTATGGATCTTGTCCTGCCATCCCATCAACCATGGAGAGGGGTTAATATCAAGAGGGTTTGCTAAATTCAGGCATGTTTGAGCATTTAAGAGTTTAAGAGAAAATCTGTGTCTTGATTTCTATCCAGGGTACTGGAAGTCAGCAAAATTCCTGAGCCGATTATGGCATAGAAGTGGTGGGTAGACCCTCCTGCATGGAGTGTTTAGATTGATGGACCTGAGGATAGGCTTACAGTGTCACTGTCCACATAAGTGTGTATCAGAAACACCCAAACGTCATCTCCGTTTGGTAAAGAGTGGTGAGGATCAGAACATGAGAGCCAGTGGATATGGTCTAGGCCAGGATGAAGGTATAATTTCCATATATATAATATAATTTTTTAAAGAATACTTGTAGGTTCACAGCAACATTCAGCAAAAGGTGGAAAGATTTCTTATATACTCCCTGTCTCCACACATGCCTAGGCTCTCTCATTCTCAACATCCTCAACCAGAGCAGCATATTTGTTATGAACCTACACTAATACATATTATTACATAAAGTCTATAGTTTACTTTGTGGGTTTACTCTTGGTGTTCTGCATCCCATGTGTTCAGACATCCAAATGAGTGTGAAGTGGTATCTCGTTTTGATTTTAGTTTGTATTTGCCTGATTATTATTAATGATATTGATTATGTTTTCATGTGCTTATTAGCCATTTCCAGATCTAACTGAAGAAATATCTGTTCAGTTAATTTGCTCATTTTTAAAATGGGCTTGTTTTTTTTTTTAATGAGATTTTGTTTTCCAGAATAGTTTTAGGTTCATAGCAAAATTGAGAAGAAGGTGCAGAGACTTCCTATATATCTCCTTCCCCAACACATGCATAGTCTCCATCATTATCAATGTCCCTCACCAAAGTTGTGCCTTTGGTATAGCTGACGAAACTACATTGACACCTCATAATAACCCAAAGTCCATAGTTTACAGGAATGTTTATTCTTGGTGTTGTATATTCTATGGATTTGGACAAATGTATAATGACTTTACTCATTATTATGACACCATTATGACACATAAGGACATCATTATGACAGAATATTTTCACTATACTAAAATTTTCTATGTGCCACCTATTCATCCCTTCCTCCCCCAGCTCCTGGCAACCACTGATCTTTTTACTGTCTACGTAGTTTTGCCTTTTCCAGAATGTCATAAGCTTGGAATCATACAGTATATATACTTTTTCAGATTGGCTTCTTTCTTTTAGTAATATACATTTAAGTTCCTTTGTGTTTTTTCATGACTTAATAGCTCATTTGTTTTTAGATCTGAATAATATTCCATTGTCTGGATGTACCAGTTTATCCATTCATCACTGATGGACATTTTGGTTGCTTCAAAGTTTTAGCAATTATTAATAAATCTACTATAATCATTGGTGTGCAGGTTTTTGCATAGAAATAAGTTTTTGACTCCTTTGGGTAAATACCAAGAAGCATGGTTTCTGGATCATATGGATGACAGTTCTTCATCAGATATGTCTTTTGGAAATATTTTCTCCCAATCTGAGACCTGTCTTCTTATTTTCCGGATATTGCCATTGGCAAAACAGCAGTTTTTACTTTTCATGAAGCCCAGCTTATTAATTATTGCTCTCACCGACCAAATCTTTGTGTTGTGTCACATTTTTTTCTCGGTCATGTCCAATCTACTAATAAACTCTTCACCTTTATTCATCATACAATTGGGAGTCCTATCCAGAAAAATTAGGGAAGAAAAAAAAACCTATCCAGATTGGAAAGGAAGACAAAAACTGGCACTATTTGCATATGACATGATATCATATATAGAAAACACTAAAAACTCGATAAAAACTATTAGAACTAATAAATTTAGAGAAGTTGCAGGATACAAAATCAAATCCAAAAACTTTTGTATTTTTTATACTAATAATGAACTATCAGAGAAAATAAGAAAACAATCCTATTTACAATTGAATCAAAAAGAATAAAATACTTAGGAAAAATTTAAGGAAGTGAAAGATGTGTATATTGAAGACTAGAAGACATTAAGGAGAGAAGTTGAAGAAGACACAAATAAATGGAAGTATATTCCATCCTCACAGATTAGAAGAATTAATATTGGTAAAATGTCCATACTGCTCAAAGCAATATACAGACTCAATATAATCTCTATTAAATTCTAATGACAGGAGCATTTGGGTGCCTCAGTTGGTTAGTGTCTGACTCTTGATTTCAGTCCAGGTCATGATCTTGGGGTTGTGGGATCAAACCCCACATTGCTCAAGTGGGGAGTCTGCTCAGATTTTCTCTCTCTCTCTCCCTCCTTCTATCCCTCCCCCCACTCATGCCCTCCCTCTCCCTCTCTCCTCTCTCTCAAATAAATAAATATAAAAATATTCCATGACATTTTTTTCACAAAAATAGAACAAACAGTCCTAACATTTGTGTGAAGCCATAAATGACCCCAAAAAGCCAAATCAATCTTGAAAAAGAAGAACAAGCTGGAGATATCATGCTCCCTGATTCCAAATGCTATTACAAAGTTATAGTAATTAAAACAGTATCATATTGTCATAAAAACCGACATATAGATCAATAGAACAGAATAGGCAGACAAGAATAAACTCATGCATGTATGATCAATTAGTTTATGACAAAGAAGCCAAGAATATACAATGGGGAAAGAACAGTCTCTTCAATAAATGGTGTGAGAAAAATTAGGTTGCCACATTGAAAAGAATGAAACTGGATCGCTATCTTACACCATACATAAAAATTGACTCAAAATGAAATAAAGACTTGAGTGTAAGATCTGAAACCATAAAAGTCCTAGAACACAAGGTGGGTGGTAGGCTCTTTAGCATGGGATTAGTAATGATTCTTGCATCTGACACCAAAAACAAATGCAATAAAAACAAAAATAAAGAAATGGGGCGCCTGGGTGGCCCAGTGGGCTAAAGCCTCTGCCTTCGGCTCAGGTCATGATCTCCAGGTCCTGGGATGGAGGCCTGCACTGGCCTCTCTGCTCGTCGAGGAGCCTGCTTCCTCCTCTCTCTCTGCCTGCCTCTCTGCCTACTTGTGATCTCTCTCTCTGTGTCAAATAAATAAATAAAATCTTAAAAAAAAAAAAAAAGAAATGGTACTATGTCAAACCAAATAACTTCTGCACAGCAAAGGGAATAATCAATAAAATGAAAAGACAATCTACTGAATGAAGAATGTATTTTAGAATTTCTTGAATATGGATCTGCTGGCAATAATTTTTTTCAGCTTCATTTTTAAAAATAATGGCTTTTACTGGACATTCTTGGTTGATTAATTTTTCCCTTGAGAACTTTGTATATGCTATACCACTGCCTTCTGGCTCTGTTGTTTCTGCTGCAAAGTTAGCTGTTAATCCTATTGGGTATTACTTGTGTCATTTTTCTTTTACTGCTTCATGATTTCTTCCTTGTCTTTGACTTTCAGCATTTTTACCATGATGATTTGTGGTCTCTTTATAGTTTATCCTACTTGGTATTTGTTGAGCTTCCTTGATGTTTAGGTTGTTTTCCTCACAATCCTGGGCAGTTTTCAGACAGTTTCTTTTAAAGAGGTTTTGTCTCCTCTCCTCTCCTCCCCTCTGGTATGGCCATTATACAACTGTTACATGGTGTCCCACATCTCTTTGGGGCTCTTTTCATTTTTCTTTATTTCTTCTTTTCTCTGTTTAGCTTACATAATGTTTATTGATATACCCTCAAATTCACTAATTTCTGCCAGCTCAAATCTACTATTGTTCCCTTCTAGTGAATTTTTTTATTTCAGGAGCTATATCTTTTCATTTCCAGAATTTCCACCTCCCTCTTTATTGATATTCTTTCTTTGTAGTGGCATTATCATCATACCTTCCATTACTTCTTTAATCAAGCTTTTCCTTAGTTCTGAAATATGAATAATGACTACTTTAAAATATTTTCTGGTTATACCCAACATCTGGTCTCTCTTACAGGCAATTCTTTTGCCTGCTTTTTTTTTTTTTTTTCATTGTGATGGGTCATGCTTTCCTCTTTCTTGGCATGCCTCCTAATTTTTTGTTAGAAACTGAACATATTGTAATGACTCTGTAGTGTTTCTGGGTACTGCTTCACCCATGAGGACTGTTTTCCTTATTTGCTTATTTATTTGTTTAGTGATAGGCTAGATGGTTGTAGTGCCATTTACTCCCCTATATCCCCCTAAATGTTAAGTCTTTGATGATACTTTTTAAGGAGGCACAGCTTTGGATATGCCTACAGTTCTCTTGAATGACAGTGGTACAGACTGGGCCTCGTCCACTCTGTCTCTGAACTGACATTCCACTAATTGCCAGCAGATCACGCTATTGTTTACAACAATGTCTTGGGACATAAATACCTCTGCAAACTAATCTAATCAAATTGTATTTCCTTGCGTGGAATAGTCTCTGAGGTCAGTGTCTTTTATTTATTCTTATCACAGGAAGGCTCCTCCCAGCTGTCTCATTCTTAATTTGTAACCTGCAAACTAGCTAACCTGTAGACTAGGTTGTCTTCATTAAATCCATAAATATCCTAATTTCCTTCACAATAACCCCCATAGTTTTTGAAGAGCTCTGAGGTTTAAATTTTTTCACACTGTATTGTAAATGAAGTAAGCTCTTTGGGAAGAGATCCAGAGCTATCTGTTTTATGGCCTGCTTCTCCTCCAAGGCAAAACCTCTGAAGCAAGGCTCTGGAGCTGGGTGTGAGGAGAATGACAAGGTTTTCTCTGAGTGACACCCATTCTGTAGGTCCTAGGCGTTCAGGGGAAGTGTAGCAGTAGCCTCAGGTTAATTTCATTTGCCTGTCCTGGTGTAGGGCTGTCACCTCATGGACGGCAGGAAGGGCCATAGGTGTGCAATATTCACTATAAGCCACAGTCAAGGCAGAGCCTCTATTCTACAATGAGGAGTTGGGTGGAGGAGGAGACCCCCAGTTCTAGAATGCACTCATTCAGGAATTAGCCTCAGCAACAGACAGATGGAAGTAAGAGAAATGCTGAAGCTCTTCCTTGGAAGAAAACCCTCCAGCTTGGAACTGGGTAAAGAGATATTCCTGTGTTCTTGGCTACCAGTCTGGAATGGAGTCTCCACCTTATTGACTGGGAAAAAGGGAAAGGGAGAAGCACCTTGGTTCAAATAGTGCAGACTGTTGCCTTTCTTTTGAATTTTTACAGATTTTTTTTTAAAGTAAATGTATCTTCATTTGCTGTTTGTTCTTAAAATCATTTCCATAGACTTGACTGAAAAAAAGAATTATACCAGTTTCACTGGAGAATGGGTCAGGAGAATTTCTTGTGCATCATTCCAGAAATTGATTGCACATGTTTTTTCATTTGGATGCAAAATACTGTCTGATATCACTTTCATTCATCTAAAACTACTTCCATTAATGTTTCTTATAAGTCAAGACCAAGGTCTTATACCAACAAATCATCTTAGTATTTTTCCTCTCTGAAAATGTCTTTATTTTGCCTTTATTTTGTTAAGATCATTATTCTCAGTATAAGATTCTTGGTTGAAGTTTTTTGTTTTTTGTTTTTTTCTTTTAGTACTTGGAATATGTTAAGCCAGCAACTTTGGCCTCCGTATTTTCTGATGGAAAGTTAGCAGTTAATTATATTTTTATTCTTCTATATATAATTGGTCTTTTTTTCTTTTGCTGCTTTCAATATTCTCTCTTTATCTTTGATTTTCAGTGTTTTGAATATCATATGTCTGGATTAAAATTTTTTTTTGTATTTACCCTAATTGTAATTCATTGTCTTAGATATGTAAAATAGTGTTTTTAAAATAAAACCTGAGAATTTTTCAGTCTTTATACAATTCTATTTTTCTGCTCTTTTCTCTCTCTCATATTATTCTGCTAATCCTATTATGTATATGTTTAATGGTGTTCAAGACTTCTTTGATATTGTGTTCATTTATCTTATTTTATTTTCTGTTCAGATTTCTTACTGACTATTGGTCTAACCTTAGTTCACTGATACTTTCTTCTGCCAGTCAAGTCTACTGTGATTTTTTAAGCTTTGGTTATTGTACTTTCAATTCAGAAATTCCATTTATTCATTTCAAATAAGTTTGCATTTTAATGATATTCTCTATTTGATGAAATATTATCATACCATTCTTTAATTCTATAAATAGTTGTCTTCAGATCCTTAATAATATTATAAAAGCTACTTTGAATTTTTTTTTTTATGAAGTCCAACATCTTAGCGCCTTGAAAAGAATTTCTATCCTTACAGTTTTGTTTTTTTTTTCATTCACTGTGTATGGGACATACTTTCCTGTATCATGAGTTGCTCATATATTTTGTTGAAAATAGACATTTTAATAGTATTTTATAGTGATTCTTTATGATGACTTTACCCACCTAAATTCCTGGTGTCTGTGCTGTTATTTTGGTTTTTGGTCTCTTTATTGCCAGTAAAGTCTATTCCCCTTGAAGTATAGAGTCTCTAATATTTCTAAATTATAGGCTTCTTCAGTGCTAAAAATTACTCGTAGGTTTAGAGTGGCAAATACATTCCTCACACACAAGTATGGACAGTTCTAGTATTTTAACTCCAATATTTGTTTGTTTGTTTGTTTGTTTATTTATTTATTTATTTATTTGTTTTAAAGATTTTATTTGTTTGACAGAGAGAAACACAGCCAGAGAGGGAACACAAGCAGGGGCAGTGAGAGAAGGAGAAGCAGGCTTCCCACTGAGCAAGGAGCCCGATGTGGGACTCGATTCCGGGTCTCCGGGCCCATGACCTGAGCCAAAGGCAGTTGCTTAACCAACTGAGCCACCCAGGTGCCCCTAACTCCAATATTTATGACAAACTTGTGAGATAAGAGCTATGGTTTTCATATGTAAAATAAGCAAAATATGCATTATAAAGTCTAGATGCATTATAATGTCTAGATGCCATTCATTGGCAGATGGCATTTGAACTGATCTCCCAAAATTCTTTCCTTTGAATCACGCTATAAAACTTGTGGGTTAGTTGGGAAGAAAATAACTGGAAAACCTCTCCCTTATATCAAAAGCCTTTGATGTTTCTCATTTACCTCTGAAGTAAAGATCAAATTATTTGTCAAATAATTTAGGGTAATACCTCATCTGGTTTCAACTTTAATCTCCAAATTTCCTTTTTTCCTATTCCAGTAATTTATAGCTATGCTCTCTCCCAGATTGTGCCAGAGTCTCATCCAGGAGCTCTTGAAACATAGCAGTGTGCAGGACTCACTATTAACAGTTGTTCATAATCTTGATAGTAAAATGATGCATCTTCAGGCTTTAGAATTTCTCCAAGTGATTCTGATATTCAGAATTGGAATCAGAAACTGGCTTTTCTTAAGTTCCAAGGGTTTAGACTCTTGTTGAATTAGCATTTCCAAACTTTTTTCTTTTTTTTGCTTGATTCTCCTGTTCTTTTTCAACTCACTTACTTGGAATGTTTTCATACTATCTTCTCTATCTTAAAATCTATATCAGCACACATTTATTTCTTTCCTCCTCATACTCTGGGTACATTAGATCAAATTGTCCAAAACCTCATGCTGAGGGAAGATCTACTGAAAATTATTTGTGAGGCATCTTTCTTGATGTACTTTACAGCCCTCAGGGAAGAACACAGAATGCCTTTATCTCTTACCTGCCCTGTGTACCTTACCTCCAACAAGCTCATCGCTCACATCTCAATAAAAGTGACTCATTTGGATGGAGATGAATTGTTGGGGGGGGAGGGGGAAGGAGAACATCAAAGCCTCTGTTGCTTCACTCATTATCTCTTTCTGTGAACTTTGTAAAGCAGGGAATTTAGGGAGATAGCTCCAGGGTAAAACATTATTTTTAGTCTTGCTCCAGTTTGATCCTTCCAGAAATAACTACTATTTTTGAAGAAAATACTGAGATTGAAATATGCATTTTACTTGAAATGCAGCCAGCTCCTTGTGTGTTTACTCAAAGATTTGAGAAAGTAATCAACGTTTTGTGTTCACAGAGTGCTTTCTGTGGGCTTTTCTCTAATATCTCTAGGACAGTCTTCTGTTGACATATTTCTTATTGAATGTTAGGATTGGGAGAAAAACAGAGCTAACAGTCTACCTTAACTAGAAATCTAGGGAGTTGGAGTAGTTCCTTTGTTATAAAGTAAGATACTTTATAAAAGGTATCCTAAATTCTGTTTGCTTGTCCATAGGAGATGGACAATGTATCCTGTGCCATTGTGGCAAGCATACCGAAATGTTTCTATCACAGACTCAATCAAATGACTCTGTTCTCATTACAGATCAAAGCTATTTTCTTCATCGTGGCCTTTACTCTTTTTTCTGGTACATAAATTTTTCAGTCCTGGGTAAAACACTGCATATCCTAGAAAAACAGGAAGCTTTCTGTTGCAGCTTAGGAGTAGAGTGGTTGTTTTACTAGCCTTTTAAATCTTAGTTGGTTAAATGACACAGAGTATATTATAAATTTCTTTTAAACATCTCCTCATTGAATTACTTTGTCTCATTTTCCATATTATAGAAGTTGAAACAGTGATGGGTTAGAATGGACAGTAGACCTTAGCCCTTTGTTCACCTGTAACTCAAGAACTTTAACCAAATTTTTTTCCCCGTTTGGGGCCCAAATTCTATGGCTGTCCAGTGAAAAATATAGAGAAAGAGTGATCTTTTCTAGATCTGATATTCTCTGAAATTCCTAATTTTTACTTCTCAGCTCTGAGTCCCTGAAATCAAGGCCTTGTGTCGGGAAAAAACTCATTCATACCTCAGGGGATAAGTTACCTCCCTTAAAGTTCAAAGTGGCTCCATAAAGTTTGGAAAAAAGTAGCTATTAAGTATTGAATAGAACCCTGATTTTCTCCATATTTCTCCATATTTAAGTGGCTCCATATTTAAGTGGCAGAATTTCTCCATATTTAAGTGGCTTACACAAGGCATTGTCTTATGACACAATGTAATGTCTCTTTTATAAAGCTTTTAAAAATCAGTATCCTCAGACTCTAAACTCTAGAGAAAAATCTGATAGTTACCATTGAGGAGGTGGATGGGGACTGAAATAGGTGTTGGGTTTTAAAGAGTACACTTGTGGTGAGAACTGAGTGACGTATGGAAGTGTTGAATCACTATGCTGTATACCTTAAACTAATATTCCATTGTTTCCTAAATAAGTGGAATTTAAATAAAAATTTTAAAAAATGGTATCTTTCAGTAGATTATTATGAGCTATTAAAAATAATATGTGACATTATTTTTCACAGATCTAGATTAATTTGGGGATTAATTTTTCCTAAAATTTGGAGACATTTGAAATTTTTTGTTTTTGTTACTCCCACAAAATTCTGACTTCATTAGTTGCAGTTCTACTACTGATATATGTGTGGCCTTTTTGTTTTTTTAAACTGTTGTTTGGTTGCAGAAACTGCTTTTTAAAAATCATCACATTTCAGACATTTGGTAAGTTACTACTGGTTCATTTGGAAGTTGAAACTTGTAAATCTTTAACCATTTTTGATTTTTTTCGAATCACAGCAAGATTGACCAAACAAAATGTACAAAACCCCAAAAGTAAAATTATGTATTATTATTAATACATAATATTAATATTAAAAATAGAATCTAACAAGCAATCTAAAACCATTTAGCATTATCTATACAATAGATAGTGTGTATTTTATCCTATCACCCCCAAATTCCAAAATATCCCATAGGTTGTTATTTGTTGTGCCCAAAACTAAGAGATGTGAAAGTCTATTGAGAGTAGACTTATTCATCCAACAACACAATGAAAAACAAATATCACCTCAAGTCCCAGTTTGTAGAAGAATAAATAACAGTGATTTCTATACATCCACGTGGTGGAATATTAGGTAGAAGTGAAAGAAAATAAACTATAGTTCTAAACATCACTATATATTAAGGTCACAGAGAATGTAGAAAGAAAGGCATGTAAGATACATATAGTTGTTTTCTTTTCATAAATTATCAAAATATCTAAAACTGTACATGAGCATATGCATTGTTATGCATTGGAATTCTTGAGGAAAATAAGGAATCATAAATAGAAAATTTGTTTAGGTGACTTCCTCTGGTATATGTGGGAGAAAGGAATGAAAAAGGACTAACCGGGGAGGGGTGAAGATGGGGAGTTGATTATATGATACAAACACAGTCAGGCAGTTGCATGAACTTTCTTGGTTTTTTATAACAATATTGCCAATGTTTTATTATTTACTGGAATGTGACTACAGAAGTGTTTGTCTTTAGACCTAAATATAGATTATATTTTTCCTTTTTCTGGATGTATGGCATTCCATATCTCTCTTATACCATTTACAATAATCAACTCACAACAGATTAAAAACGTAAAAGGTAAGGCTTGAAACTATATAACTCCCAGAAGAAAACACAAGGGGAGAAAAGCTTCATGACACTGGTCTTGATAATGATTCCATGGATATGATATAAAAGCAAAGATAGATGAGTGGGACTACTTCAGTGAAACAGTTTCTGTACAACAAAGGAAACTATCAATAGAGTGAAAAGACAATTTGTAGATGAGAGAAAATATTTGCTAACCATATATCTGATAAGGTGTTAGTTTCCAAAATAGAAAAGGAACTCCTTCAATTCAATGGCAGGAAGCAAATAACCAGATTTAAAAATGGCCAAAGAACTGGAGATAACAAATGTTGGCAAAGATGTAGAGACATTGGAACTCTTGTAGGCTGTTAGTCTATGGTCTGAATGTGTCCTTCCCAAATTCATGTGTTGAAATCCTAACTCCCAAAGGTGATGATATTCATGGGGTCCTTGGGATGTGCTTCAGTAATGCAAGTGAAACCTTCATGAATCGAATTGATACCTTAAAAGAGAGGCTTCAGAGAGAACCCTAGCCCCTTTCCCAGGTGAGGGCACAGCAAGAAGGTACCAGCTATGAAACAGGAAAAGATCATTCATTAGAATGCAACCCCTGACCTCAGACTTCTCAGTCTCCAAAACTGTTCATTTTTTTGTTGTTATAAACTACCCAGTTGTGGCATTTTGTTATAGCAGCCCAAATAGACTAAGACAGTCAGTGAGAATGTAAAATGGTGCAGCTACTGTGGAAAACAGAATGAAGGTTCCTCAAAAAATTGAAGATAGAACTACCATATGATCTAGCAATTCTACTCCTAAGTAAATATCACCAAATTGAAATAAGGATCTTAAAGAGATATCTACACTCCTGTGTTCATTGCAACATTATTCACAATAATCAAAATATGGAAACAAGCCAAATGTCTGTCAACATACAAAAGAATAAAGGAAATATGGTATGCACATACAATGGAATTTTATTCAACCTTAGAATTAAAGGGAATGCTACCATTTGCTATTATGTGAATCGACCTAGAAGATGTTATGATAAATGAAATAAGTTAGTCACAGAAGAACAAATACTGGCATGATTTCTTCTGTATGACTTTTCTAAAGTAATCAAACTTATAGTAGTAGAAAATAAAATGGTGGTTGCCAGGGGATTGAGGGAGGGGAACTGCTGCTCAGTGGGTATGAAGTTATAGTATACACGATGAAAAAGTTCTAGATATCTGCTGTGAAACTTAGTGCCTATGGTAAAAAAATGGGGTTGTGTACTTAATTTGTCAAGACTGTATACCTATAAATGGGATTGTACCAATATATGGTAATTCTGTTTTTAATTTTTTGAGGAATTCCAATACTATTTTCCATAATGCTGTACCAATTTGCATTCCCACCAATAGTGCACAAGTATTCCATTTTACTTCATGGCTTTGCCAACACTTACTACCTCTTGTGTTTTTGAAGACAACCCTTCTGACAGGTATGAGGTAACACCTCATTGTGCTTTTGATTTGCTTTAAATTGATAATGAGTGATGTTGAGCAACTTTTTATGTATCTGTTGGCCATTTGTATGTTTTCCTTGGAAAAATGTCTATTCAGTTCCTCTGCCTGTTTTTAAAAAGATTTCATTTATTTATTTATCTGTCAGAGAGAGGGAGAGAATAAGCAGCAGGCAGAGGGAGAAGCAGGCCCCCAGCTGAGCAAGGGACTTGATCCCAGGACCCTGGGATGATGACCTAAGCCAAAGGCACAGGTAATTAACCAACTGAGCCACCCAAGCATCCCTCCTCTGTCCACTTTTTAATCAGATGTTTGTGAGATTTTTGGTGTGAGTTTTTAATATATTTTAGAAATTAACCCATCATCAGGTATATGATTTTTAAATATTTTCTCCCATTCTGTAACATTATTCATGATAGCCAAGATACAAAAACAACTTAGGTGTCTGTCAGTGCATGAGTAGATAAAGATGTGGTGTGTGTAGATAAGCAATGGAACATCATCCAGCCAGGAGAAAGAAGCAAACCCTGTCATATGGGAAAACATGGATGGGCCTGAGGGCACTATGGTAAGTATAAGCCAGACAGAGAAAGACAAATACTGGATCACTGATATGTGGCATCTAAAAAAAACGAAAACCAAAAACCAAAACCAAACAAATGAAACATACTCATAGAGAGTAGAATGGTAGTTTTCAGGAGTTGGGGAGTGGGGAAAACCGACAGATGTCAGTCAAAAGGCACAAACTTTCTGTTATAAGATGAGTAAGTTCGAGAGATCTAATGTATAGCATATTGGCTATAATTAATGCTACTTATTATACACTTGAAAGTTGCTAAGAGAGTGGATCTTAAATATTGTCACTACAAAAAAGAGAAAGGTAATGATGTGATGGGATGAAGATTAGCTACTACTATGGTGGTAAAATATATTATATTTACAATCTAAAAGTGCATCAAATTAACACATTGCACAACTTAAAGTTAACAACATATATTAATTATATTTCAATAAAGCTGGAATACACACACACACACACACACACACACACACACACACATACACATCTATGCACCTTGTGCCAATATAAAATGAACTGTGCGATCTTTCTCTCAGGGTTCATCCAGTCTGGGACCTCCTTTTCAGCTATGTCAAGGACACTGCAAGCACCCTGGATTCCTTCCTTCATCATCCTTCCCTCCACAAGCCCACCAGATGCTAACACTGAATTGGCTACAGCACGTACATTACAGGATGTTGAGGACCACTTCTCCTATGGCCCTAATGCTTCGTAAGTATTTCCTAATCTAATAGGACACTAAGTAGGAGTTTTCTTGTTCATAACCAGGGCCAAGGGGAGGACAAAAAGTCACCAGGACCACACGTTCCAAAGAAAAACAACAGCCAGACTCCCCTACACTAATGGCTTACTAAGAAGCAACCAAAGGGGCCCTGCTGCCAGGAACCACTGCCTAGCCTGCAGACTTACTTCCCAGAATAGAGAAAGATTCTTGAATATTTTTTTTTAAGATTTTATTTATTTATCTGACAGAGAGAGAGAGAGAGATCACAAGTAGGCAGAGAAAGAAGAGGAAGCAGGCTCCCACCTGAGCAGAGAGCCTGACACAGGACTTGATCCCAGGACCCTGAGATCATGACCTGAGCTGAAGTCAGAGGCTTTAACTCACTGAGCCATCCAGGCACCCAGAAGATTCTTGAATATTACTGGCTGCTAAGGAGCACCATGTCTATATGAGAATCCCTCCAACTCTGCTGTGGAGGCAGGAGCTCAAAGAGAAGGAGAGAAATGCCTGAAGGGAAGACTGCATTTTTTGTCCTGTACCTCCACTACCCTCCCCATCCTCACTGTCTGCTGTATAGTGGGTGGGGTGGGTGGGTTTCACAATAGTTTCACAAACAATGAGATAGTTCCCTAAATCTGTCACTTAAATTTATATTTCTAGGTATGAAGGGAAAGAAGTGTGATTTAAGCTATGGGACTTTCGAAGAAAAGAGTAATTTCTTTCCTATACATTTCTAAACATCAATTTTTTTTAAAAAGTGACACCATGAGAACTTTATTTTAAATTAGATGGTTTATATTAAATAGCTACAAATTTTAAAATGTTGGTTTTCAGGTAAGATTAAATAGTTGGTTACTATACTTTTTTTAATGGAAATTTCTAATTTAGTTTTTAAATTAAATTATATATGGTTAAATCCATTGTTTCTGATATACCATTCTGAGTTTTGAGAAATAAACATAGTCATGTAACCAGCATCAAAATTAAGATGCAAAACCATTCTGTGACCATCCCCGTACTCCTTTGTGCTGCCCTGAGGAATTTTCTTTGTGGCAGATAAGATATTGCCTGTTCTCTGACAAGGCAGTTTGCTTTAAAGACAAACTTAGGCATATGTACAGTTGGAAAGTAAGGCAAAATATCCCATACAGAGCATCAGTGTATCTGATTTTTCAGAAGAAAGTAGTATCTTTGACTTTATTAGTTGGGATAATGATATATGCCTTCCCATACGAGGTACTCTAAGCATGTCTACCTTTGAATTCTTTAAGAATAAAGTTCATTGGTGACCATGGTTTTCTTTTCTTTTCTTTTTTTAAGATTTTGTTTATTTTTTTGAGAGAGAGAGCACAAGCAGGGGAGGAGGGACAGAGGGAGAGGGAGAAGCAAACTCCCTGCTCAACAGGGAACCTGCCCTGGGGCTCCATCCCAGGACACTGAGATCATGACCTGAGCCAAAGGCAGATGCCTAACTGACTGGGACACCAGGTGTCACCTGACCATGGTATTCCAACTGTACCCAGCTACAAGATGTGATTACCAAACCTGCCTCTGATGATCAGGTTTATAGTTTCTTTTCTTTTTTCCTTTTTTTTTTTTTTTTTTTAAGATTTTATTTCTTTGACAGAGAGAAACACAGCCAGAGAGGGAACACAAGCAGGGAGAATGAGAGAGGGAGAAGCAGGTTTCCCGCAGATAAGGGAGCCTGATGTGGGACTCATCCCGGGTCTCCGGGATCATGACCTGAGCCGAAGACAGTCGCTTAACCAACTGAGCCACCCAGGCGCCCAGGTTTATAGTTTCTTTTGCTTTCTTTTTTAGAAGCAGGGAATTGCCTGATTCTACAGAATCCCAAGGTCAATTCTCTTGCCTATATGATCTTCATATATTTGATATTTGCTGGCAGTATCTAACAGGACCTCCTAAGCACTATAAATTTTGGAATATTGGAGAGGAGACATAAATAAGCACATAGTCAGCATTTTTCAGTGAAAATTAATATTCAGAGCTTCCAAATGGACACAAAAGGCAGCATGTCAAAAGTTCACGCATCACCAGTTCAAATAAGTTGTCCACTTGTATGTGTCATGTGTGACAAGAGTTCCATCATAGACTCAGAATTTCTCATTTTGCAGAAGAGAAAATCACAATGAATTTTGTTAATTAATAAAGAATGATTTCTTCCACATTCAGGACTTACATAGGGAGGTAAACCATGTTTGTAGACAAAAATCAATAAAAGTAAAAAAAAAAGAAATTGTTATTTCATTGACTTATAATTTTAACTTAATTCCCAAATGAAGAAATTCTATAACTGAAAAAAGTCATCCAAATATATATATTTTATATATGTGTATGTATTTAGATATGTGTGTGGAAACATGAATATTTCAGAAGACATTCATTTGATGAAGTGTGGAGAAACAGTCATGTTTGTAATTTATCTTTTTCATAGTAAAAAACGATAAGGGTGCTCAAAGTAATTTGCTCTCATCTATAAATTTTAAACTGTATATATTATTTGACTCAAAATGCAACTTCTAAATGTCTAGATCAAATTGAATGAGCATATAATGACCTGTACAATAATGTTCAATACAGCATTGCTAGCAGAAATATTTAATAATACCTTTAAAGGAATCGTAAATACTTATATGTGTATATATTTATTATATATTATAATTATGGATATGCTTATGTGAAGACATACAATTGTTAAATGAAAAAGATACTTACAGATAAATATCTTTGTTTATTCTTCCTTTCCTATTTTTATCTGTTCATCTATCATCTATCTATATCTATTATCTATCATTTTAACGTCAATATCTTCAAAATTTCTCAGCTCTGTCTTCATAAAGTCTTCTTCTTTGTGTGTCTGTGTCAAATTTCCCTCTGACTCTCTTTTATAAAAATATTTGCTATGACATTTAGGACTCGCCTAGATAACTTAGGTATATAGATATGTATACCTAGATATACATATACGTATATGTACGATGTGTAGTATGTGTATAGTACATATATATACACATATACAGTGTATGTGTCTATAGCTACATAAGTATATATATGTCTATATATGTGTAGATGTAACAATACATAATATATGTGTGTTATTACATATATAGAAGTATCCAAGCATATAGATACACATATACAGACACATATACACACACATGTACATGTATCTATATATATACATATTATATATTTGGGTGACATTTTAGTATAGTTGTATATTAAAGTCTGTACGTTTATGCATATATTCAACCATTTGTGTGTATTAAACATTTTCAAAGAAGATAGATATACATTAAATAACCCATACATTTAACATTCTCTTTCATGGTTAATTTAAAAACTTGTGACCTGTCGTGCAACATGGGCAGTGTCTCCTGCTCTTAACCTCTCCTGATCAATATGTGTAAGAGAACTTCAGTTTAATTTCTCCATAAATGTGCCAAAAGGATTTGCCTGCATGAATATCTCTGATGGTGTCTAAGTAAATACTTCAAAGGACTAATTTAAATGCAATAGTCACTTTATTATAATAAGGGAACATTTTTTTGTACTTATCAGATTTTGTACCCTCCCTTTAAGTTGGCATGGAACTGTGCTAGATTCAAGGATTCTCTTCTAAATCTTGGCTTTCTTCACTGATTAAAAAAAAAAAATGCAGGCTAGATTAGGGTGACAAATGTAAGTCTGACACACAACCTATGCATAGACTTTTAATATTTTATCCTTAATATTTATGGCAAGCCTATGAGACAGAAATTATTCTCACATTTAAAATTAGGAAGTTGTAGATTAAATGGCCTGAATATTGTGTCAAGGTTACTCAGTGGTAGATGGGATTTGTACTTAGGACTTTCACCTCCCAAATCTCTTACTTACCACTGAGCCAGACTGCAGAGCAGATTAGTTAAATAGCTCTGATTAAATCTCTTCCTACTTAGGGGTGCCTGGCTGGCTCAGTCGTTAAGCGTCTGCCTTCGCCTAAGGTCATGATCCTGGAGTCCTGGGATTGAGCCCCACATATGGCTCCCTGATCCTGGGAGGCCTGCTTCTCCCTCTCTCACTCCCTCTGCTTGTCTGCTTGTGTTCCCTCTCTAGCTGTGTTCCTCTCTGTCAAATAAATAAAATCTTAAAATAAAACAAAAGCCTCTTCCTACTTCAAACCCTGTACGGTCTTCCACTTAGCTTTGAGGTAAAGATCAAATTATCCATCATATAATTCAGGGCACACATTGTCCTCTAGCCCAGGTCCCCAAAGTGGGCCATTCCAATGCTCAAGTAGGAATTGTTTTGAACATTTTAGGTTGTGAATGTGTACTCTCATTTTACAAGGTGTTCTCATTAGGGGAAACTGGTTAACAGGAACATCTGAGAACTCCCTGCATTAGTCACTTTAGGTTTTATGAGAATCTCCATTGATCTCAAAATAAAAAGGTTAATACAAATCAAATCTCTAATTAAGTCCTGTGTGCTCCTGGCATTGCAAAATACTTAAGAGTCCAAGTTATATTTCTTTTTTTTTTTAAGATTTTATTTACTTATTTGACAGAGAGAAACACAGCTAGAGAGGGAACACAAGCAGAGGGACTGAGAGAGGGAGAAGCAGGCTTCCTGCGGAGCAGGAAGCCCGATGTGGGGCTTGATCCTGGATCTCCAGGATCATGATCTGAGCTGAAAGCAGTCGCTTAACGAACTGAGCCACCCAGGTGCCCCCCAAGTTATATTTCTAATTACAATTCCCAAAACTCTTTCTTCTCTTTTGATTCTCGTTTTCTTCCCAACTCAATAGCTTGGAAAGATTTCACATCTCTCCTCTATCAAAGCACTATTACCATCTCCCGTCCCCATACCTCTGGATACATCTGATCAAACTATCCCAGATTTGCTGCTTAGAGAAGACCTATGGATAATGCACTTGCGAGGCATCTCTAATGGCTGTTTTAGAGCCTCTGGACAGAACAGAGTACCTCCTCATATCTGCCAGGAGCCATCTCACTTCCATTAGGCTCCTCACCATCAGATGCATAAAGGAGATTCCTCACCTGGGTGGAGATAGTTGAGAAGTAAAGTGAACTCAATAGGCACCATTCTTAGAGCTGTAGACCCCACTCTCCACTGCCTTTCCTCTAAAGGTAGCTGTGGTGTGGAGCTGTGATGAGAGGACTGCTGTAGGTCAGTCTTTCTTAAAATAATGGCTTTTATTTTCTGATGAAAAACGTAGCATTCTGAAAGTTCCTATTTCCATAAATGCAGCCTGGCTCCTTGTGGGCTGAGCCAAGGATTGGGAGAGTAAACAGCTCCTACTTAAATATGCACAGGGGACTTACCTGGTGTTCCTTTCAAGTCCATACAAGGCCTTCTGTTACCACGTATGTCTTGTTGACACTGTGGGTTGAGCGAAGGAAAAAGGGAATAGTCCACGTTAAGTAGGAATCTAGGAAAGCAGAAAAGCTTCTTCACCAATAAGCAAGTCTCATTTGGAAATGTCCCTGTGCCATAGTTATAACGCCTCTATGTGTGTCTTCCACAGACTTGGTAAAATGTCTTTCTTCTTGACATGGATCAAAGCTGTTTTTATCATTGCCTTGGCATTTCCTCATTATTCTGGTGAGTACATTTTTCAATCCTGGATGAAGCATTTCCCATATCTTAGAAATGCAGCAAACAACTGCTATTGTCTAAAAACGGAGGAGTTTGATTTATAGGCTTTATAAATCTCAAACTGGCAAAATGAAACAGAGTATGTTAGAAATATTTTTTAAAATTGCATCAGTGAGTTGCCTTATCTCATTTCCCATCTTAGAGATGTGGAGACAAAGAGGTGGGTTAGGATGAACTCATAGAATGAACTTATCTTTTTGTTCATCTATGACTAAAGATATTTACCCTTTTTTTTTTTTCCTTTTCAGAGGTCAGTCTGGGTCTGACATTCCTTGAAAATCTGATTTGTTGTTTGCCACCTCAACAAATCAAGGCTTTGTGTAAGGAAAGAATTCATTGATTCTTCTGCTAACAACTTATGCTCCTTAAAGCCCAAGGTGGCCCATGAATTTCAGAATAAAGTAGTACCTGTGACGTAGTGGATAGATCCCTGATATTAGACCTGAGGACTAATTAATTGAACAATAGTTAATTTCTTCTTATTAAGTGACTTTTTGCAAGGCATATAAGTGGCACTAAGCAAACCATTGTCTTCTCCATAAAAATGGAAAAAATCACAACTATGTTGTACCTTACAGGAGGGTTTGATGATTATTAACGAATACATAAGATAATTTTCACAGAGCGAGAGTAATTGGAATTATCTTTTTATATCTGAATTTTTGTAAATTTACTATTTTTATACTGCTATAAAAGGCTCATCTCATTATTTGCAGGGTCCTGATTAGGGAATTTGCATATCTTGTTACTAAAAGATGTGGGGACTCTTAACCAGAGAGTCTGATGGTTTTTCTCTTCTTCCTCCTCTTATTTTTAACTGGGGGGGGGACTTGGTTGCAGAAACTTCTTTTGGACCTTTACCAGAAAGTCGTCAAGTGGTAAGTTAATACTGATTACTTCAGGAATTAAAATGGTAAGCCTTTCATTTTTTTTTATATTGTAAGTTGTAACAGCAAATTTCACTGTATACAACAGAATGATCCTTCAAAAGTAACAAACAATTTTATTATTACACTAAGTTCAAGAAACAGAATCTTGCCAGACATATAAGATATCCCATTACTAAAAAATACCATTATTAGTTATGACCTTTTTACAGACAAATGTCTGTTATGGGTTAAGGGGTGTTTAATTAGAACTGTTTATCCTATCAAAACAGGAAGATTAAAAAATCAACAACCCAATTCTTCACTAAACAGTAGATAAAATAATAATTATCATACATTCACAAAATGAATTATTACATAGAGGTGACAAAAGTGGACTACAGTTCTAAACATGTGAATAGATAAAAGTTACAAAGATATTTAAAAAGCAAGTTATATAAGAATATACACATTATTGTTTATTTATGTAAATAACCAACACTGCCATCATTAAGTGAATTACATATCTATATGGTTATGTACACATATGCAAACACTCATATATATAATTTCATATGATTACACAGTAGAGAAGCTATTGAGAAAGACAAAGGAATTATTAAAAGTTGTTTTATGATTTTTCTGTGGTATGAAATATAATTGGTTTTTAAACTTCATGGGTCCACTTATATAAGATTTTACAGGACAGTACAATCTTCCCCATGATTTTCTTAATATTCTCTTCTTTAGTTCTATTGTAAGAATATCATATATAATACATATACAAAATATGTGTCACTTTACTGTTTATGTTGTCATAGCCTTCCAGTCAACAGTGGAGTATTGGTATTTAAGTTTTGGGGGAGTCAAAAGTTATATGTGAATTTTCAGCTGTATAAGGTGTGTGTGGGGGGTCCATACCTCTAAGACCCTCACTGATCAAGGGTCAACTGGGGAAAATCTGGCCCTAGTATGAGGAGAAGTGGAGGCAAAGTGCTTAAATTATAAGAATACATTTAGCCATTTACATGTTCTTTTTAGAAAAATAATGCTGGGTCTGTAAAAATATACTAAAAATTTTTTATGTGTAAGTGGACTATGGGTACCCTGACGTTTATTTTTAAATGGTAATATAGAATATATTTATTCCATTTTAATGCACAGCATTTTCTATTAACATTAAAGGACATTTTATTTAAAAAATTCATTACTTGATACATTTTATGTTGTCTCTTTATGTTTAACAGCCAAACTGTGATGTATATATAAATCAGTTACATTTTTGCACGAGAGAAAAGGATCCAGTCTGTGCAACCAATGGTCGAACTTATTCCAATACATGTGTTTTCTGCAATGAGCAATTGTAAGAACACAAGACTAAATATGGCTCTCCCAAAATAATGAAGAAACCATCATAAAATGATAGGAAAACCCACATTTTTGATAGGCATAGTATATACAGAAAATAACAACTCTCTCTGTAAAAGCCGCAGAAACGCGCTTGGGCTTTTCCCTGAAATGCTCATTTCTAGAAGCAGTTTTGTATTTGACCTCTCAAATATAACTCTGTGGGTATTCTGCAAATGCGTAAGTCAGTTAGTTGAACTTAATTTAATTATTATGATTTACTAATGGCAGTCTAGTGACTTACATCATTCCAAACTCCAGATGACTAATGGTAAATAGCCTCCATGGTATAGCTGCCAGCTAATCACAGGCATTATTGGGCAAGAAAGCCTACCAGCTACAGAACTCTGGAATCTATCACAGTGGGCTCATTCATGCTAAGAAGTGCTCCTCTGATGCTCTGCTCTGGCTCTTGATCTCCATGACACACTCCAAAACTTTCTTAGAAGCAGGGCATTCTGGAACCCTCCATGTAAACCCCTTTCCTGTGTCCTTCACTCAAAAGGAGTTTGTAGTCTTTCAGTTTTGGTCAGTTTTTCTGAGTCAACATTTTCTGTCACAAATACTTCCTCTTCTTTAATCTGAAAATCTCTACTCCTCTCCTGCCTCAGGTCTGTGCAGATTCCAAGACTGAGTCAGGAATGAGAGTGCAGGAAAAGCTGAACAGCCTCGGGTGTGGGAGAAACATGTGCAGTGCCACTGAGCAGGCAAAGCCCACCTACTTGCAGCATAGCCTCTGCACACTATCCCCCTTTTAAAGTAGCACTTAGTTCAGTACTTAGACATTTTAAATGTTTTTAAAATAAGTTTCTTTTGTTTTTTTCTTTCTTTACAGCGGAAGTGGTGGAGCATTTGAGTTTGGTTATTATGGCAGATGCTGACTTGGCCTGAGCCACACATTCCTATGACTTCTATTGTGATCCAATTTTGTGGTAGATTCCACAACCAATTAGAATCTCCTCAGTCAGGGCTTTAAACTCCTAGATAACCAGACAAAGACTTCTGTGCTATTAAGATGGAATATAGGATGTTGAAGAATGTTTTTAGACCCCTATGATTGAAAGATTTTTCTTTTCTCTTTCCAGTTATTCAAAGATAATTGAAAACTTATCTTAATTGTGTGTTTCTTAAATAAACACAATAAAACCTAATGTAACTAAAAATTATAAATATTTCAATCAACAAAATATTCAATGATATTATCTTTTTAAAATACCCTTTCTTTCTTTCATTGGTTAATGGATGAAAAGGCATGAATACTCTTGGTAACTATAATTAAAGAAATATTTTCAAAGGTGAACAAATAATACATTACTTGTGTATTTATTAAAAATACAGACACCTGGGCTCCCCTTTAGCCTAAACAATCAAAACGTCTAGGATAGGGATATGGGAACCTGATTCTAATATGTACTCCAGGTTAAACTTATGATTACAAATGTCAGATGATTTGCACTTAAATTCTAAAACATGGATCTGTCTATCATTGAATGACTTGGAGAGTCTGTTCAAGGATACTGTAAGATTTCTGAGGCCTGGAAGAAAAATTATATTATTTTCTTCTTCTCTCATGAATCAGTCAAGAGAAAAGTTGGTGATCCTGGGGTTCCAGGCAACTCTGCCTTAATCAGTGCAGTCGATTCTTTTGTGGTCCGAGTCCCGTGATTCTCCATTTCTTTCACCTCTCAGCCAATAAGAAACAAGCTTTATTTGGATGGTTATTTGTTCATTTGAAGCTTGATTTTAATGGCATAAATGTAGACCGATTTCTAGAAGATAAGTATCCATCGGCTACACTATCAGGCTTGCTCTCCTTTTCACTAAGCACTTCCACCTCTAAAAGAGTGATCTATGTGGGAGTTACATATTAAATAGTAAATAAAGATTTACATCCTTAGTATTGATTCTTAATGAAAGTGTCCATTAGAATGTAGACATTACAGCCATATTATAAAAATGTTTTAAGCCACTTTCATGGCCCTTTTTCTTATAGAGGACATGTATAAAAAAACATTCAGTGAGGGGCGCTGGGGTGGCTCAGTTGTTTAGTGACTACCTTCGTCTCGGGTCAGGATTCTGGAGTCCCAGGTTCGAGTCCCACATCGGGCTCCCTGCTAGGCAAGAAGCTTGCCTCTCCCTCTCTCACTCCCCCTACTTCTGTTCCCTTTCTCTCTGTGTTTTGGTCTGTCAAATAAATAAATAAAATCTTTGGGGAAAAAAAAAACATTCAGTGAGTGCCAGTAAATTTATACATGTATTGTTTTTCCTTTTATTTAACATATTATTTTTTAAAAAAATCATCACTATATGTTAAGCTCTGTATTAATGGTAGGGAAAAGTTGCTAAGGAAAGCAGGTACTATACTTCCCCCCTTTTTTTTTTTTAAAGATTTTATTTATTTATTTGACAGAGAGAGGGAGAGATCACAAGTAGGCAGAGAGGCAGGCAGAGAAAGGAAGAAGCAGGCTCCCTGCCAAGCAGAGAGCCCGATGCTGGCCTCGATCCCAGGACCCTGAGATCATGAGCCCAAGGCAAAGGCTTAACCCACTGAGCCCCCCAGGCGCCCTACAGATACTATACTTTCTTCTAGGAACTTAGGGTATACTGATGGAAGTTAGTATCCATCAGTGATGGGAATTCCACCTCCCCACATGACTACATTCGACACAAGCTTTGTGAGTCAGTTTCCCACATCCCTCCTATTACATAACTTATTTCTTAAAGGAATCTTCTTAGAGGGACATAAGCTCTGTATTTTAGCCATAATAAAAGTGAGACACAGGAAATTTACAACATTTAAAATATGACACTTGATAAGGAAAACACAGTGTTGTCTTGAATTGAGATAAAGTTCACAAAACTTAAAATTTGCTGTTTTGAAGCATAAGATTACATATTTTTTAGTATACATTCACTTACAATGTTGTACAACCATCATTAATTCCAACACATTTCCATCATCTACCCCCCTCCTCCAAAAAATACAAAAACAACTACATGCCTCCCAATTCCCCACCTGTCAATTCCAGGAACCCATTAAACTATTTTTTATCCCTATGAATTTGCCTATTCAGACATTTCATATACATGGACTCCTATAATATGTATATGATTTTCACATGAAAATAAATCTACTGATCTATCTATCACATGTTGTCCTTTGAAGGAATGATTTCCTTCAGTTAGCACAATGTTTTCAAAGTTTAACTACACTGTAGCATGTATCAGTACTACTTTCCTTTCATGGCTGAGGAATATTCCATCTTGTGGCTACACCACAGTTTGTTTATCCACTTGTCAGTTTATAAGACATTTGGATTGTATCTACTGATTGGATTTTATGAATAATGCAACTCTGAACATTCTTGTGCAAGTTTTGATGTGAGCATATGTTTTCATTTCTCATGGACATATACCTGGAAATGGAATTTCATTTGAAAACAATCTTTTCTATCTTTTACATTTCTCAGAAAATGCTGAACTATTTTCCATAGTGAGCACACCCTTGCACACTCCTAGCATGATTGAATGAAGGTTCCAATGTCTCCACATCCTTACCCAAATCACAATTATTTACTTTTTTTAAAATTATATTCATCTTTGGGCACCTGGGTGGCTCAGTGGGTTAAGTGTCTGCCTTCAGCTCAGGTCATGATTCGAGGAGCCCACTTCTATCTCTGCCTCTGCCCCTCTCTCTCTTTCTCTCTCATGAATAAATAAATAAAACCTTAAAAAATTATATTCATCCTAGTAGATATGAAGTAGTATTTAATTGTGACTTGATCTGCATTTCCCTTAGGATCAATTATGTTGAATACCTTTTCACTCGCTTATTGGGCATTTGTGTGTCTTCTTTGGAGAAATTTCTATTCAAATCCTTTGCCCATTTCTATATTAGTTTTTTGTCTTATTTATTTATTTATTTATTTATTTAAGATTTTATTTATTTGACAGAGAGAAACACAACTAGAGAGGAAATACGAGCAAGGCGAGTGAGAGAGAAAGAAGCAGGCTTCTTGCCAAGCAGGGAGCCCAATGTAGGACTTGATCCTGGGACTCTGGGATCATGACCTGAGCTGAATGTCCAAGGACTGAGCCACCCAGGCTCCCCTGTCTTTTTTATTTTTGAGTTGGTATTATTCTTTATATAGTCTATAGAGTAGAGTAAACATATTGCTTTAAAAATGTGCCTTTATCCCATTTTGGGGTTGCCTTTTTTTACTTTCTTGATAGTGTCCTGTGATGCAACAATTTCTTTTGAATCTTATGAATTCCAGTGTGTTTATTAAGATCCCGAATCGCTAAGCTATTGCTGAAGAAGAAAAGCAATGCTGGGGGCATCTCGTTACCTAACTTCAGGCTTTATTACAAAGCTGTGATTACCAAGACAGCATGGTACTGGCACAAAAACAGAGAAATAGACCAATGAAACAGAGTGGAGAGTCCAGAAATGGACCCACAAATCTATGGGCAAATCATCTTTGACAAAGCAGGAAAAAATATCCAGTGGAAAAAAGAGAGTCTCTTCAATAAATGGTGCTGGGAAAATTGGACAGCTACGTATAGAAGAATGAAACTAGACCATTCTCTTACACTACACACAAAGGCAAACTTGAAATGGATGAAAGACCTCGACATGAGGCAGGAATCCATCAAAATCTTGGAAAAGAACATAGGCAGTAACCTCTTTGACATCAGCCACAGCAACTTCTTTCAAGACACGTCTCCAGAGGCAAAGGAGACAAAAGCAAAAATGAACTTTTGGGACTTCATCAAAATAAGAAGCTTCTGCACAGCAAAGGAAACAGTCAACAAAACAAAGAGGCAACCCACAGAATGGGAGAAGATATTTGCAAATGACACTACAGACAAAGGGTTGGTATCCAAGATCTATAAAGAACTACTCAAACTCAACACCCAAAAAGAAGATGAACACATCAAAAAATGGGCAAGAGACATTAAGAGGCATTTCTCCATAGAAGATATACAAACGGCTAACAGACACATGAAAAAATGTTCAGCGTCACTAGCTATCAGGGAAATTCAAATCAAAACCACACTGAGATACCACCTTACACCAGTCAGAATGGCCAAAATTAACAAGTCAGGAAACAACAAGTGTTGGAGA